>OMKL01046801.1:5421-21460 GCA_900302295.1 Parasudis fraserbrunneri
CTTACTTAACTGAATATATCAATGTATCACAAATATCAAGTCCTTAAATTACAAGTTTGGTACCAAACTTGTAATTTAAGGACTTGATATTTGTGATACATTGATATATTCAGTTAAGTAAGCCACTACCATTGGGTAGCGACACCACTGAAAGAATCAGTGACGGTGCACTGCAGTACTGCGAAAGAAGCTCTCAGATGAAACACTAAAAGCCCTGGGGTAAGTTGAGACAGTGGTTCAAGCTAGGATACAGAGAGGCCGAGAGGATCTTAAAATATGAGTTAAAGAGGAAGCTTGCTGGCCTTAAAAAAACAGTTGGCTGAACCAATTCCATGATCTTAGACCTACCTAGACCTAGACCCAGCGCCATATAAAGTGAGTCACTTATTATGGAGCTGCCTAGACCTTAAACCAGTGAAATTGTATTTTAACACATTTTTAAAAGTAAAAATATGTCAATAAGACTTAAAAAATAAAGAATAATAAAAATAAAGATAATGTGCTGTTTGTATTTGGTAGAGGAATAGATCATCTTTCATTATGTCCAGAGATATAATGAAATGGACGACTCAGTCCATTTGGCCTGAAACACAGAGCGTAGCCTACCCTCTGCACCAGCCAAGTGAACACGACCTCGCGCACACACACATGCTCGCTCTCTCTCTTTCTCTCTCTCTCACTCTCTCTCTCTCACATACACACACACACACACACCATGGGCAGTGTGCCACAGACGTCTAATATAAGGGGAGCAACAGCGTCACAGCTTGCTTGATTTCATCCACGTGTTTTTTTAATTTACATTTTTAATTGCTATTATAAGAGACAGGGATGTAGCCTACATAAATACAGCAGTACACATCAACAGCAAACAAACACATAAGAAAAGAAATCCCGAAAAATACAAACAAAACAAAAACCATGTAGCTACAGCCTACAATCAGGGGTTTCCATTGATTAATTAATTTAGGCGATTATGTATTTTGTTGTTCTTACTATTGATATATTTCAAACGTCTATCAATTTCATATAGAAAACGGATCATTTCTGTTTATGAATATTAAATTAGTGACATTCAATGTTCCTCGAGCCTTCATTCGCATAATAACGTAGAACGTTAGCTCACGTTCACATATCTAGATAAATGCCTGGGAAGCTAGTGTCCTTTCAGAAGGTTTATACATATACCTTTGTGCAATCGATTCCATGTAAAATGTTTTACTGGACCTCATGTGGTGTTTACGTACTGATGATGACCCGGAAGTGACTACAACAGTGTTCTTCCTGCATCAAGACCGGCAAGATGGCAGCGGACACGCAGGTTTGTGTCGCTGATGTTTTAAAATGGTGTTCTACATTTATGCAGAATATGTCAGTCAAGCACTGTAATTCATTATGCCATGATATAATGAATGCCGCTCTATAATTCACCCTGTCGTGTTTTCGTGTTCAAAAAGGCCCAAAAAGACTTCACGGTAATAGCGGGCTAGTTAGTTAGCGTTAGCTAACGTCAGGCACCATGGACTGGTGCTACACGTAGCCACAGCCTTGGCATGATGCTACAACACCCAACGCCTGAGCTAACCCTACTAGCTCACCAACTAACTAGCTTGCAACTTGTGCCTAATTTGACGCGTTTGTTTAACGTGAGATGACATGAAGGTGATGTGCAGACTTTGCTAACGTTACGTTTGATAGCTGGTTCCATGTTTGAAAAAGCAATATATAAGAGTTAATCTAATTCGAATTAGCGTTACCCTGCTGAAGTGGTTATGGCAAGCAAGTAAGAGCAATAACTTGAGGCAGCAGAGCATCCTTTCCAAAACAGTTAACCATAACTAACTACCTACGATTGTGTCAGTTTGTAGTGCGTTGGGTGCTATTGGATCTGCTTACCGAGACACAGGCAGACACCTCTATTCAAAGTGAATATATAGTTCGCTAGTATTGTGAATATGAATTGTCCTGTCCAGCGTTGTTGATTTCAAATGTTCCACTATTCACTGGGTGGTGTTGCCCTTCTCTAAACCCGTTATTCAGCTCATTAGAATAATTTGTCCAGCAGTTCAGCAAGTCTAAATATGTCTGTTAATGTAGGTTTCGGACACACTGAAGAAATTTGCTGTGAAAGTGACTACAGCCAGTGTAAACGAGCGCAAGGAGGTACTCGGAGAGCTGAAGCAATGTATTAGTGGAAAAGGTGAGACAATGTATTTTAAATTTGCTTTCTATGCTCATCCTTTTGTAGTACACTTTTTCAGAACCAACAACACATTTATTACTAATGGTTCTCAACCTCTCATCTATTAGAACTGCCAGAGCCTGCCATCAAAGGACTATGCAAGCTCTTTTGTCTCACTCCACACAGATATAGGTAGGTGCATTCACTGTCTGCAGTAGAATTAATCTATAACTGTGTCACCACAGTTTTCACATTGAGTAGTGTTCATACATATATGTGTCCTTTTTAGGGACTCCGCATCTCGGAGGGAGCTCCTCTCTGTCATCGCTCTGCTGGCTGAGTCTCAGCCAGACATCCTGGCAGCCAGCCTCCTCCACTGCCTTCTCAACAGTGGAATCTTCAGCAAAAATGGAGAGCCCAGGTAGGACCTGTGGATTTCCAGTATGGCAACTGTATGTTTTTATGGTACAGTGTGACCGTTCTTGTGACTCTTTCTTGTCTCAAGACCTGTCTTGAGACCAAAAACTCATTGTCTTGGTGACTTGGTCTCACCCGGATCTTGTCTTGGTCTCAGACGAGGTCTCAAACTTGTTCAATTTCTTAAGCTCTTTATTTTTTTCCCCAGTGATTTTTTATTTATTTATTTATTAATTTTTTTAAATATAAATGTTTGTAATCATTACATAGCAGTGTTTCCCAGTGCATAGACTCGCTGGATGGATCACCACAACTAACATGCGGACCGCCACAGCAACCTGTCCACATTAATATGCTTTCCAGTGATACCGTCCTCTTAGGTGTTTGCTATAGTCTCTCTTGCAGTGAAATATCAGCCCCCCATCTGTTGTTACTTCTACACTCACCAGCTTCATAGATACACACACAGAGGGAAAGACGGAGACAACGCGAGGAACAAAGTAGTTGGTAGACCTACATATGTCAAGTTAAAGCCACAAAATTATTGTCATGTCAGGACTCATTTTTATTGCACAGTCGTGGCTTGATAAATGTTGCACGTACTCTCAATGGGCCTCATGCATGAAATGTTCTTACGCACAAATGTGTTCTTATACGTAATAGGAGTTTTTTAGCCCTCAATTTAGTCTTTCAGACAGGAGGGAAAGCCTGATGGCTATTTGTAACACCTTGCCCCTTACATCCATTGAGTACCTCTTGTGACTGGCAATCACACAGGCTTGTAAAGACATTAATGTTACAAGAGGTGCACAATAGATGTTGGGAGCAAGGAGTTACAAATACATTACATTTAGTTATTTAGCTGATGCTTTTATCCAAAGCGACTTACAAACTGTACAAGTCAGCAAGAGGGTACACCTCTGGCGGTTCATCTAGTAGTGCTGAACTTGAGTGCTTCACTTTGAGTGCGTAGTAGTGTAGACATAGTAGCGTAGTAGTAGTATGGGCATAGTATTATAGACATAGTAGCACAGTAGTGTATATATATATATATATATATATAGTAGCATAGCACATGGTAGTAAAGGCTTAGTAGCATAGTAAATAGTAATATAGAGGGTAAGGTAATTATTTTTATTTTTTTCAGGCTTTGCTTCCTGTCTGTAAAACTAAATTGAGGGCTAAAAAACTCCTATAGTGTGTAAGAACAAATACGTGCATAAGAACATTTCATGCATGAGACCCAATGTTAGTTTCCTGACTGGCCAAATATTGCCACCATTACTGTGATGTTAACATTAGCTAACGTTATGGTTTGAGAATCATTATGATCAGGGCCTCTGACTGAAGCTGACATTTTTCCGCCTTGATTTTGAGATCATGAATATTGACAAGCATTTCATGTCTATCGACAAGAAGAGAGATAGATTTCAGGATGAGAGTTGCAGGGAAAGAGCACCAGAGGTAGCAGCTAAGCATAATTAGCTACAGCAAGCAAGCTAAGGCAGCAACCTGGCAAGGTTTTCTTCCTTGGCTAAATTATATTATTTTTCTAAAAACAGAAATGGTTGAGGTGGTCATAGTGGTAATTTTATAATATTGAGGAAACCTATTCTGGGTAGGAATTCTGTTTGTCGGGAAACAAACCAAAGAAGTGGGATTTTACTTGTGTCTTTGAATCTAGGTTTCAGGGAGTGCTGCTTCAGCAGCCGATGAGATAGGGACAACAGGTGAGGGAGTGCCAGGGAGATATGAACCAGGTGAGACAGAGTGTAAGCTGGTGGGAGTATGCCAGCTAAGAGAGGGCCAGCACAGCAAAGAGAGGCAACAGGTGAGAGTTTGACAGCAGTGTAAAACAGACTTGTTCCCCCAATAATAAAATGGACTGAAGCTGCACAGATATGACTATATCTTTATTATAGCACCAGTACTTAAAAAAAACCCATTTATAGTAGTTTCCTTCATTTGTCTGAACTCATATGTGGTGACGATAAAAGCAGCGTCCTCCACCGGTTGGACACCTCCACAGCTAGCCTACATTCCTGTGGGAAACACTGCATTGCCAATAGATTAAACATGATTTTGCTTATGACAGTTGGTATTTTCTGCTGCTTTGAGTAGGCTACATTAGCTACCCTGTGGCTATTCTCTGAATAGAAAATGAATGTATACGATTGCAATATGGCAACTTAAAGATTTTTGCACATTCCGTTTTGTCTCAAAGATTTGATTTTTTTGTTGTCTTGGTCTCAGACCCAATCTCAACCATCTTTAGTCTTGATCTTGACAGTTGTTCGTCTTGTCTTGGTCTCAACTGAGTTGGTCTTCACTACAACACCATTGAGTTTGTGGGAGAGCATTTTTAAGAGCACTATTGTTTTTCTTCTGTTGAATATGCAGTAAGAGTTCAGGCTCGGCATCCTTCACTGGGTTGGCGTGGACTTGCCTCCTGGTCCGCACTGTCTTCTCTCCAGAGAAAAGAGAGGGACCCATCTGGAAGAAAATGGTGAGTTAAACAGTGGCTTCTCAGTCAAGATACAGTGCCCTTGACAGACCATAAAATGTTTGTGTGAGCTCTTACACCCAAATTAAGTTTCAATTCTGGTTCAGACCATCTAGCAATGATGGAATATAAACCTCATTTGGGTGTAAGAGGTCATACAACCATTTTATGGCCTCATAAAATCAAAGCCCCATACATTGTCTGAAGAGACGCTCCAGATTTTACACCACTGATTGGAGGGTTCTCTCTGATCTCTAGCTTTCGGAGAGTGGTGCATGCTCACAAATACTTAACTGTCCTGGGGCCTCCATTATTTGTTGAGGATGAAATATCTCTTAGATTTAGGTAGTTTACACAGACTACAAAAACCAACATTAAATGGGATAAGGTGTATATACTAGGGCTGTCAGAACGAATTTCAATATTTGAATTTCATTTGAATAAAAAAAAAAAGAAAGAAAATAATTTGAATACCAAACTGCCAGTCTAATGTAGATAAATAAAACATTCTTGACATGAGGTGAACTGAAAACGCATCACTGGCTCTTGTCCCTTTTTTGTGATTTTGGAAAAATGTCCCTGCAATGCAAGCCAATAAATGGGTGTTACAAAGCAGAGCCCCATGCCTAGTGATTGTTTCCTATTGGTACTAACCATAACAGCAAATACAACATACAATGAACTTGCTAATTGTAAGTGTTATATGCCTGGTTTGATGTTGTAATAATGTGTCAATTTTATCATTAATATTCACATTTAATTCGAATTTGCCTCATTTCAGCTTATTCATAGTTGAATGGTATTATTGGGGACAATTGACAGCCCTAGTATACACATAGCTCTTTAATCTAGATAATATCAGTATATCCCAGCCAGGTATTGGTGTATTGGTGTATTGGTGTGCGTCTTAATGATTTTACTGTTAATGTATCGTCACATGGTTTACCATTGATGCATTATACTTATGTATTTCATTGTTGTTAGTGGCAGAAGTTGGTTTTGTTGTGTCACCAAACAGCTTGCTGCCTGCTTTTCCAGGTTGAGGTGCAGAGTCTTCTGCTGGCTGAGGTGGTGGGAGGGGCTCAATCCACAGCTGTGAAGTCAACTCTGAAGAATCTCTGCCAACTCTGGAAGCAAGTGAGTAAGGGGCTGCAGTTTCACAGTGAAATTAGGGTGGCAGTTTTATTCCTGCAATAGCCAACTTGTCCATCCCTGTCAAAGAGGCCTTGAGCAAGACATTTAACAGCTATGTACTCCAGCGCCGGTGCTGCAAATTGCTGACCCTGTGGTCTGAAACCTCTGGTGAAATGCTGACCCTGTGGTCTGAAACCTGTGGTGAAATGCTGACCTTGTGGTCTGAAACCTCTGGTGAAATGCTGACCCTGTGGTCTGAAACCTCTGGTGAAATGCTGACCCTGTGGTCTGAAACCTCTGGTGAAATACTGACCCTGTGGTCTGAAACTTCTGGTGAAATGCTGACCCTGTGGTCTGAAACCTCTGGTGAAATGCTGACCCTGTGGTCTGAAACCTCTGGTGAAATGCTTACCCTGTGTGTAATTTGGTGAGTGAGTGCTGTAAAACTCCTGTCACAGTTTTGACCTTTGTTTTTCCCCCCCCAGAACCCTGGCATGGTAGATCAGTATATCGGCACCCTATTGAGTCTGGACCAGAACCCCACCTCTCTTGTTATGCTGGGAGTATGTCTTGACTTCTGCACAGCCCAGAAAGACACAGCTACCATTGAGAAGCATAAGGTGAGCCCTTTAAACCGTGGTGGTTTTCCTCCTCTCACGTGTTTTTGCTTCTGATGTTATTAAGTCAAGTCAAATTTATTTGTACAGCCCAATATCACTACACATGTCTCAATGGGCTTCACAAGCCCGCATCACAACAAAACAACTACCCTTGACCTTAAAGGTGCGGTTCACCCAAAATTCAAAAAATTATATTTTCCCCCTTACCCAGAGTGCTATCTATCCATCCAGATCGTTTTGGTGTGATTCGCCTAGTTTTGGAGATATCTGCCGTAGAGATATCTGCCGTCACTCAAATACAATGGAGCTGAATGGCACTCGGTTTGTGGTGCTCAAAACACCAAAAAATACATTTGAAAAACTCAAAAGCAATGTCTCCTTCCAGAAATCATGACCTACTTACACAAGATAATCCACAGACCTTGTTTTGGGCAGTTTCATGTTGGCACAATTTTCTACTGAACTACACACCCCATAATAATGAATGGGGGTGTACTTTGGCTATTACAATGCTATGGTGGTTAAAGCATATAGGAAGAGGAGGAATGGGGGCGAATCCTGTTTCCAAATAGGGCACTGCTCATCACGAACGATGTGCTTGTTTTCAGGGTGCCCTGCTTGACCTGTATGTGAAGTCTATCCTTATGAGCAAGACCAGGCCACACCTGCACATCTTGGACAAAAGTGGTTCCTTACTGCGCCATGTTTCCCACTCTGAGTTTAAGGAGCAACTGCTGCCCACCCTGCAGAAGGCCATGCTCCGCAGTCCAGAGAACGCTATGCAGCGTGAGATGCTCTCAGTTACCTGACAGTCGTCATCACATTTCACATTTGCACCCCAAGGCAACTCATATACTGTTGGTGTAAATATTGTCTTGTCTTTTTCCAGCCATTTCCTGCCTGCTGGCCGCTGTGACTCTTGACCTCAGTCAGTATGCCATGGATGTTGGAAAGGCCATAGCGAGTAAGACCATGACAGATGTCAGATCGATTTATCTTTATGTTCGCCGACTGGATGTGAGCGTGTGTTATTGTGCGTTTGTGTTCACTTGGTTTGTTCATGTAGACGGTGTCCTCTGTGTTTCAGGCCAGCTTAAGGCGAATAACCCCCTGCTGATGGAGGAGGCCGTGCAGGCCATGCAGAACCTGAGCCAGCAGTGCAGTGACCCCACCGCCGTGCAGGACATCGTCACACACCTCTTCAAGATTCTCGGAGGTGAAAGGAAAATCATTATTTCTGCCTCACAGTCTGTTTACCCCATGAGGCTACTCTCACTTTAAAATCAGTCAAGTACAGTCTGAATCTTTTTGCGTTTGTCAGACGACCATCATAATGTGATTCTGTGTACGTTTGCAGGGTCAGAGGGGAAGCTCACTGTGGTCGCCCAGAAGATGAGTGTGTTGTCGGGTAATGGGATTTTAACTTCTGTCTTCCCTTTTCATCGATTGACTGAGTTTAGAATGCATATAACGCTGCACTGCAGTCATTACATTCATTAAAATGTGTTTTATTTATCCATGAGACAGTATTGAAGGCAGCAATGTAACCATATTCATGCTAGAGATATTTGTCTTTACTTATGTTTTGACTTACTGTTTGTAGGGATCGCCAGCTGCAGCCATCATGCTGTGTCCGGAACTTCCAGCCAAACCCTTAGCTCTGCAGTTGCTGTGATGTTCATCCCCTATCTCCAACAAGAAGGTATTCTCTCTCTCTCTCTCTCTCTCTCTCATATATTCATATTCATATCTCCGGTTACCTGCATGTACAGAAATATCCTAATATGACTTTTCCTCTCTCATTTCAGTCCACGAGGGGACCTTGATGCATGCAGTGTCTGTGCTTTCCCAGTGGACTGGTCGTCTCACAGTTGACGTCCCCAGCACTCTGTTGGACTGGCTGAAGAAAGCCTTCACCCTGAAGACCTCCACCTCCCCCGTCCGACACGCCTACCTGCAGGCCATGCTGGGGGCCTTCAAAGGTCAGCCAGCCACAGGCTCTGCTCCTTATTCTGCACACATTTTTTAACTTTACTCAAAAACAATAACTTGTGGAGAGTTGATTCTACCAAGGTTTTAAGATGAGGGTTTACCTGATTAAGTTTTGTGTTAAGGATTAAGTGTTGAGGAATTGAACAATTTTATACAAAAAACTTCCAGAAAATAAAATTGCTAATGCAAAATAAAAGTGCGCCCCCTCCTTCAGAGAAAAAATAAAGTTAGTCAGACCAAGCAACTGTGACCAGAATGTCCCTTTGAGAAGGACAACATTGACAGGCCAACAGTTGATTTTTAATGAAAGGCCATTATTGGCCTGCTATACCAGAATAATTGATGTAACCCTACTTATCACCTCCCCTATCCCTGGTGTGTGTAGGAGACACGCTGGGCCAGGCATCAGAGCTGGTGCCCCTGCTCCTTCAGGCGGTGGAGAAAGCTGCAGCCCAGAACTCACAGTATGCTCTGCTGGCAGAGGGTGTGGCAGCTTCTGTTCTCCTCAGTCGACTGGCTCTGCTGGAGACACAGACAGGTGAGACACTCACATTTGACAATGATGCAACCACATCTGTTTTTTGATCTTGATTTATGAAGTCTGTTTGAGATAAGTCTGTTTGAGATCAAAGGACAAGCACTGACAGGGGTGGGGGTGGTGTTGACCTGGTGTCTTCTTGCCCTTGGTGCAGAGGCTAAACTAGCTGGCTTTTGGAACCTGATTCTGGATGAGAAGAAACCACTGTTCACCACAGAGAAGTTCCTCGCCCAGGCCAACGAGGAAGGTGTGGCTAAGTTTAACATCATACCGTTGTTATCGCATAAGCTCACATAATTGATCCGAAATATGTGTTGAGAAATCGAATGATGTGTGTTGTTTCTGTCTGTCTCGTCTCTAGCCCTGTGTACAGTGCTGCTGCTGTGTGAGAGGCTGTTTCTGGACCATTCTCATAGACTCAGCACCAGCAAAGCACAGTGAGTCTTGTGTTTTCTGTTAACCGCTACAGCATTTTTTACCAGGCCAGAGAACACTGTAGGTGATTAAAGATCCCATGAAATGAAAAAAGATTTTTGTCTGTACCTAGTGCTCATCTACTCATCATTATGTGCCAAAAATTCACAAAAATTATTTTATTTTTATTTTCATCTGAAGAAATCCATCGTTTTTTCTTCCCTGAAAAAGTACCTAATCTGTGAGTTACATCACTCTGCACTTGAGGGCAAACACCAGAAGAAATTTCCAATACGATTACATTTTGAACCGCACCCTCCAATGTGCCGGTACTTTAGGATGTCAATCAAATTGACCCCCCGCCCCTCCTCAAAGGTCTGCTGCATTCTGAAATATGCTGAAGCTCGCGATGTCGTAAATGCCGTTTCCAAGGATCTTTAAGATTAGATAAAATAATACTTTCACTTAGTGTGGCCTTTGTACATCGAGTGGATAATAGTGCATTGGTCCAGGGTCACTGAACTGACTGATGATATCACAATATTTTTCTTATTTTTGACAGTATAACAATATTCTGATGGTATTTTGGTTTTTCCAGTTCAAATTACAGGGTGATTTGACACCTTTTTTGATGATGTTGTAATTTTGTAATACAATTTTCATGGTGATTATTCTCTCAATAGGGTATTTTTTAATAAAATATTTATCCCAAAATCTTTATAATACTGCTGCAAGGAACTGTTTTTAGATTAACTTAAACAAGGACACACTGTGTCTTAGATGGGAAGCATTCTCACATAGAGTGAACCGGTCTTACACAAAGTGCCAAGCCGGCTAAGTGTGAGTGAATTTCTGAATTACTGAATGGATGTCTGAGTTAGTTAGTGACATTGCTGATCATAGAGGTGCTAAGCATCTAAAAAAAAAAACATCTATAATTTTATGAAATGTATATATTTGATGATGGTTAAGTAAAAAGTCCATACCTACTCCATGATGCTAAACCTTAATATATGGTATACCTATTATTAACATGGTAAACATTTAAATGAGGTATATGAAGTTGTGCATATATTAACCTATGTATCCCAAATGTACTAGAAGAACTAAAAGTACCAAAAGAAATGGATCTGGTGACGGTTTCAGTAAGTGTTTCTTTGTGGCATTTGTTTTAGCATTGGGTTTTAGTATTTGAGAAATTATCCCAACACCAGTACCTTATTTTTAGCCCGGTATCGGCCCAATATCAGATACCAGTATCTTTACCGATGCATACCTAATTGTTGCCCAATGTCGTCCATGTTTTCCTGCTAGGATGTACCACCATGCCACAGTTGCAGTGCTGTTGTCTCGTGTGTGGCGCGTGAGGAAGCGGGCACAGCAGATTGTGAAGAAGCTCCTCTCCTCCCTGGGGGGATCCAGCCTCGCCCATGGGCTCCTGGCAGAACTCCGTGTAGTCATTAACAAACACAAAGTAGGACTTTATCATTCATAAAATGACTTACAAGCACAGTGCTGAACCCACTTATAAACATCGTACATATAAGGCAGTGACACACCGGGCAACTTTTTGAGCAACTCTATAGGGCAACAGTACCCATGGAGTTGCCTCAGTATTATTGTGTCAAGAACACAGGAATATCTTGTTGCCAGCAAAACATTTTAATAGTGTTGTGAACCTGTGGCTTATTTTGTTGCCTCTTGCCAGGAGTGTTGTAAATGGACATTGCCCAGTTGCCCCAGTGCAGTGGTTCTCAACGTGGGGTTCAGGGACCCCCAGGGGTCCTTGAGGGGATTCCAGGGGGTCCCCAGAAAAATGGGGAATAGTTTATTTTCACCATTTCATTCACTAGAGGTTATCCCAATGAGAGAATAAGAGCGACTATTCTGATCATAGGTTTCACTCTCTCTACTTTAATCTCCTGTCTGATTACAGTAGAGTAGACAGCTATTTAGTTGGAGTTAATCATGTCTAACAACCAAAATCTTCAGATTGGGGGTCCCTGGGACCAAATTGTATCAAATGGGGGTCCACAGCCTAAATGTGTATCAGTCCGGGGGTCCTTGACATGAAAACGGCAAGACATGAGAACCACTGCCCTAGTGTGTCACCACCCTTAACGTAATTAAAATGCTCAGCGGTTGTCTCGATGACCAGTCTGCTTTTGGTACTAACGTCATGCTGTTGTTGACCATTCTCAGGTGTTGCCCCAGGACATGCTAGTGTCAGATTCTGGAGATTTGACCGAGCTGGGTCGTAACTACAATCCCCCTCGTGTCCTGCTGGAGGCGCTGTGTGTGGTCTGCTCTGCCGCCAGCCAGTGGGGGGACCCGGCAGAGGCTGAGCACATGGCCATGGAGATCCTCATCGTCACACACCACCCCTCCATAGGTACGATAGCAACACTTAAGTGTCATATATGTTTTGTGGGAGTGCCCCCTCTTCCTCAATTAATAAATATATTGGTTGTTAGGGTATTAGTCTAAATACTTATTTTTTTATTTTTTTATTATTATTATTTTTTTTTTTCACACTGATTGAATTATGTCCTGTGAAATGATGAGTACATCTCTAGCACCACAATAATATTCACAAATATACTTTGGTCTTTAATAAGCACTAGATTTAAAGAGGCCCTTTTGCATGATTGCAATCATCTGTTGAAGATTAGTCAAAGAAATTGACTGCTTCATTAGTCAGCAAAATCCTATGTCTATTAGTCGACTACAAATTTCTTTTGAGGACAGCCCCAGTGTTTTGTCACCATCTATCAGTTTCTCATGGTCTACCTTGCCCTTTTTCTCTCTGGTTGCAGTTGCAGCCCGGCCCGGTCTCTGGCCACAGCTACTGTCCACTATGAACATCAAGGCTGAGGACTTCATTGAGAAAAACCTGGAGAGTATTCTCCCACGCCTACTGGAAGCCAACGCTGACAATCAGGTCTCGGAATATATCACATGGCTCCATATATTACATTTACACTTCACACATAATGGTACCATTTTTTAAATATCCCTCATCCACTGACTATATGATGTCTGTTGTTGGTCACGTGTGGTCACATGCGCAGGCGGTGAAGAACGCGGTCGGTGCCCTGTCTGGTCTTTCCCCCACCAAGCTGCTGCCACGGGTGATGGAGCATGTGACGGAGTGGCTGTCCAATCCTGCTCTGAGCCAGGTCACCAGGGAGGAGTACGCTATCATGCTCACCCCTAACGGAGAACTGTATGACAAGAGCATCATCCAGAGGTAGCAGACCAGCACACTGGCTTTTACTGCTGTGTACTTAGCTTTCAGGAAGCACATCCACCCATCACCTGTAGGGCTGTCAGAATTAATTTCAATATTCGAATTTCATTCGAGAAAAAAAAAAAATTGAATACCAAACTTCAAACTCGAATGTAAATAAATAAATAAATAAATAAACATTATTGATATGAGGTGAACTGAAAACGCATCACTGGTTCATGTCCCTTTTTGGAAAAATGTGCTTGCAATACAATCTAATAAATGGGTGTTGCAAAGCACAGCCCGATGCCTAATGATAGTTTTCTATTGGGTCTACCCATAATAGCAAATACAACAGACAATGAACTTTTTAATTGCAAGCATTTTACACCTGCTTCAATGTGGCAATAATATGTAAATGTTATCGTTAATATTTGAATTACATTCGAATTTCCCTCATTTCAGCCTATTCATATTCAAATGGTATTCCTGGGGACAGTTGACGGCCCTCATCACCTGTATCTCCTCATTTTCACATTTGTATCTCCAAACTGAATGAAAAAGATTTCTGCACACTTAGATCCATGCAGTATAGGGATGTGCAAGGTTATCCGGTTAGCTAGTTAACCAGTTGTTTAAAATTAACCGGATATTAATAACGGTTAAATGGTTAATTCCCTTTTTATTTTTTTTTTTTTTTTTTTTTTTTTTTAAATAGGGTGAATATGTAAAAAATAAAACGTTAAAGTGAACACACGAGGGCGCAATGAGCGAGCTCTAGCAGTAGAAGCTCAGGCTTTCAACTTTGTCCAGCAGCCAGGTTGAGTGCCGCTATTTCCATTAGATATCTGCGTCAACTGCAGTGAGACGTACACTAAACCTAGTAACTATGAAAGGATTAGCTACATAGTCTGCTGTATACAATATTTTCTTAATACAAAAGCGGATTGATGGGGAACTCGGTGCAGGGATCTGTTTGTGGAAGACATGGCACACGCAATTACTCAGGTAGCCCACCCGACATTGGCCTTGCACTGTATTTAGTGGTTCCCATTCTGGACAGGCATGTTTTTGCCCACATATAATCGATGGGAATAATATTAATATACCGTTATGCTTTGCACCGGCTTGCACTCCTCATAAATTTGTCCCAATATAGACATATGTGACTAACGCTGTCGTGTCATGTTTCATAAACCGGTAGTAACCTACACGAAGCAGTCAGTCAGTTGTCTCTCCCCATTCCTCTCTGTAGCCAGCATTATTTTTGTTTGGTTCAACGGCATGGTTTCCTTGAGAAACGTGTGCTAAGCCTAATACTTTTCTTGACAAGTAGGCTAGCTGTCACCAAACTTGAACATAAAACGCCCGTTGCCTTGGTTACATGCAGATACATGGAGGAATCGTCTTTTTCTTGTACTTTAATGTTATCACAGCGCCAGGAATTCCCACCAGCGTTAAAGACAAGACACAAACACATCACCATGGTAAGTCAAAGTTACTTTACTGACGACCATTTTCACCATCAAGCTATTTGTTTATTTCTCAATAGGCCGCTTTTAGACCCTATGGAGCTACCTTGCGTACATTCCATGGGTCTTAAGTGTCAGGCTAGGGCAGGCATCGCTGTTCCCATGATATTACGTGATGAATAGAGAGAGAGAATAACTGAGACAGAGAGCGGCCTGGCTGCGTTTCCCAAGTTTTGTCCAGCATTGACTTATAATTGCTACAAAAAAGTAACGGCTAACCGGTTTTCAACCGGTTAATGACTGCGGATAGCCGGATATCAAAATAACCGTTATGCACATCCCTAGTTCCTGTCATGAGCCATTTAAGTTGGCCTCTTACAGGATGATGAGTGATGATGTTTTAGTACTCATCACCAGCCAGTGGTATGCTGAATTCTCTTTTTAACTTGGCATTCAGTTGATCAGGGCACAATTCAGACCTTTACTTAAAGCAATATTGAACTTTGGTAGAACCTTTGGTTGTATAGCCACGATATAAGTATCTACAGGCACTCACCTTCATCAGTTGCTCCTATGGTCCCTGTGTGGGGAAAGGAGATAACGTATTTTCTGTCTCTCCATTCACTTGCATAGGTAATCATAATTCTAACACATAAAGGAACATTGACAAAGTGGATCCTGCTAATATAGGAACAGGTCCATGTTCAAACCTTTTTGGATGTAAACGGTTCTATTTATGTAAACAGACATGCTTCCTGTGTAGCCAGTGCCTCCCGGGTAAGACAGGTGTACCCTTTTCACTTAGTTGAGTATGCCAGGCAGTAGTCTCTTTATCGAGAATTGCAAGAGGGGCGGGTTTGAACAAGGATTTGTTGTTTCATACATTAGTAGGATCTGTTTTGTCCACATTCGTTTATGTGCTATTATAATTTTGAGACTTGGTTCACACCTATGTAATATGTAATATACCTATGTAAGTGAATGGAGAGAAAAAAAGGAATCTCCGTTCCCCCACACATGGACCACAGGACTGTACTGATGAAGACGAGTGCCTGTATATGGACCTAAGGCCCGGCTACACTGATCCATCACAAAACAGAGATAAAACAGATGGAAGGTATTACTGTCTGTTTGTTTTTAAATTAGGACATAATGTAATCATGCGTTTGCAGAGACAACAGCTTTGCTAACAGACGGTGACGTATCCATCAGTTCCAAAAGTTCATCCTCCGAACTTTACTGTCCGTCAAAACGGACACAAATCTGGCAGAGACGGACACATCATCAGCCCTGTCCAACAAACGGATACTCCTGATTAAAAAATAATTTAAAACAGACGTAGGAGGGCAGACACAATGGATCAGTGTAGCCGGACCAGGGAGCTATACAACCTAAGGCTCTACCAAAGTTATATATTGCTTTGACCACTCCTTAGAGGTGCTTAATTCCCCTGTTGCACACACCTTGCACACACCTGACTACCTTGTACCAGGCCTTGTATGTATTTTGTATTCTTACACCAGCCTTAATTGGGAAAG
>OMKL01046804.1:5155-15635 GCA_900302295.1 Parasudis fraserbrunneri
ACAAAACAAAAAAGTATCACGGTATTACCATCATTTTTTTGCTCACTACGATGATGGTAAATTATAGTCAATTGGATCATGCAATGGTATTAAGTACAAAAAGTGATACTGTTGTGATGGTACCGTGTTAAATTATTCCTATACGATGGCCGACACTATGGTAAAACTGAAATTACCATCATAACTTTTTGTCGATTTTAAATTGGTTCTAACTCAAAAGTTTAAATAATTTTACTGGATCAGGAGCTTGTTTTTCTTTATCTTTGCCCCCAGAATATTCAAATCTTCACCACATTCACTTTTTTAAACAACATTTCTCATCTGTCATGTGGATGAAGAGTTGACATTTTGGCAGCACAGAAGGTCCTTATGTCTTGTTTAATTGCAATACATGAGGAGTTCATACAGAATAGAATCACTTTCCACCAAACAATGGTTGAGGAATAAACTGAAGGTGGCAAGTGGTTACATAATTCTCTGGTAAAGAAAGTCAAGGACACAAGATCCCAATCCTGATTTCCCAGTCGAGTATAGAGAATGTTAAGTTGATGTCACGCCACGGTGCATGCTGGGACGTGGGCAGGCGCCATCTTGAGAGGTACGTACTCCGTTAGCTGTTTTAAACCTAACCCTTTTAAACTCACGCGAAGTGTATGCACTCGGTCCAAAACGGAGATAATTTACGATGTCTGGCTGTGAGTGGAGGTGGTGCATCGGGTCTGTGATCCAGTCTTGGGCTGCCAAGTCATATGGATCCATGTTGTTTATCGTGCCTAGTTCGTCCAAATACCGTTGCTTTGCGTTGCGACTCAATTTCTCCCAGTACGGTCTCTTTTCTTTCTCTTTTCCCTTCTCCATCTCTTCCCTTCATCAAATTTGACCGATTTAACCAACATTTTAGCCAAGCAAAACGGGTAACCGGTAAACGGCTAATGGAGTGAGTGCGTACCTCACAAGATGGTGCCTGCCCCCATCCCAATATGCAATGCGGCGTGACATCAAATCCTCTTTTCCACATTGGTATGAGTGAAGGCAGGTGTGCTTGCTAGCTACATTGCTTCAGGAGCCCACAATGGAAAGTAGCCTTAATTAAAATGTACAGAGTGAGACAGATTTTAAAACCCAATTGCACTGTCGAACTGAGACCGCTGCAAGGAGTCTACTACAGTACATCAACCTGATAATGGCTTTAGTATGCAAATGAGACACATTTAGTTGCTGGTGAAATTTGGCACGGTATTGTTTGGCGAGCGGCGCTACCTACTTGTAGACCACCATGTTTTTTCTAGCTGAGTGGGTCCCTGTTAATGTGACATTTATATTACCAGATAATTGAAGACCAGAGGCCTCAGAAAAGGTTAACGATTCCTCACAACTAAACAGACTCCTATCGCTATAGGGCAATTTTTACATGCAATTAAATAGCTTCTTCATGAATTATTAAAGTCGTAAAAAAAGCTCTCCACGTTAATTCTTTGGAATGAACACAAAGGTCTTAATGGCTTGGGTCTCTAGGCTTATCGGTTGGTTGTCCTATCTGTCCGTTACTTAGTTGCCATGGCGGAGCGGGTGATGGTGATTGGCAGCGGGGGGCGGGAGCATGCCCTGGCATGGAAGCTGGCCCAGTCGCCTCACATCCAGCAAGTCCTGGTGGCACCAGGCAACGCCGGCACGGCCAACTGTGGGAAGATCAACAACTCCGGTAAACACACTTTCACTTTTTGTTCGAATTTAGTTATTATCGTATACCAGTTCTTAAAGGCGCGCTACGCGGTTTCAGAAGAGAGGGGAAATCTACCTGAGGCAAATCCTTCCGGTAAGATTTCTGACCAATGAGAGAACAATGTGCGCTCGCGTAGCGTTTGATTACAACTCTGGACCGGTTTGAATGTTGCCGTGTGAACGCAAACGATCCAAGGGACAAATGCAACAATTGTATAATTTTAGCCCCTGAATCGGAACAAAGCAAACGAGCTACAGATGTGTCCTGAATTATTATTTTTGAGCACCTCTTTCTTCCCTTGTATTGAACAGGACATTTTTGGTGGGTATAGCACACACCACATTTTTAATTAATTATGTACTTTCCTGTCTGGCTACCCCACACCCAAGAGAAAAAAAAAAACTTTTACTAATTGGGCAGTGCATTAAGTAAGCTGTGTTCCTGGCTCCAAAAAAGCACAGCTAAATTATTTATCAAAGCTAATTCATTACTTGTGTTCCCGCTGTGATCATCAAGGGCAAGCTATTCTAAACGGCTTGTTAATCAGAAGACTTCAAACCCTGGCCAAAACTGCATGGAGTACATATGTCATTAGCCCCAAGCACCTAAATAACTTTTCAGACTGCCAAATCCAGACGGGGATGAGCCCACTTTCCCACACCTTCCAACTCTACCTGTGATCACATACCTGTATTTTTAATAAATTGTATAACAATGTATTGTTGCTGTTATTAACATATTTTTCTGGTGCCATTGTCAAACATGACCATTTATAAAAAAGATAATAATTATAATGATAATAATAATAATAATAAAAACCCACAATGCTAACTGACCAGAGATATCGTCACATTATTTTGGAGCCGTGATTTAAAGCGGTAAACGCAAAAAGAGAAACTGCGAGGTAAGCTAACCATGGGTGAGGCTTTTTGATTCATGTTTACCTTTCGAAATGTCTAAAAGTTGCCACAAGCACCAAGAATTGGGCTACCCCAGAGGTACTGTAGTTTCTTAAAAACAAAGCGAGAAGAAACGGCTGTGACATCATTATACGCAACCTGCTTTTGTTAGCTGCTATTGGCTATCTCGCATTTCAGGCATTTAAAACAAATTGATTTTAAGTTTTAGTTATCCATTCATTTCTCAAATGTGAGAAAACACTAATATATGGACATATATATATATATACATGCTATATATTTTTTAATTAATCAAAGATTCCTTGCAGCAGTCATAAAAAGTAAAAGAAAAAACTGACCATTTTGAATGAAATAGGTCTATGGCAGTTGTATTACAAGACATAACATATTTAAGGCACAAAGATGTCATCACATTGTAATTTGTACTGGAAAACTATACTGGCACATACCGTTACCTTCAAAACTCAGAAAAATATTGTGATATGATATTTTGGGTATATCGCCCAGCCCTACATGGGAGACTCCTTATATGGGCATTGGTTTCCCCCTCTATCCAGTGAACGACCCCATCTGATTCCATCCATCCGTGAAATTCGTAGAATTATGTCGTCATAAAACAAAACTGTTGTTTTCTGAGGCACTGTGAACCGAAACGGTATCTTCTAAGGTAGCTTTCTAGCTTCAAACCGTGCTGCAGGGTTTTCCTCTGAGTTCAGTTTGTTTCTATTATGAAAATATATTCTTGACTGTTTTTCACTGATCCACGGAGCACCTTTTAAACTTTCAAAGGATGAATCGCAGAGAGGTTTGGATGAATTCCATTTTCGGATGAGTTTGCAGGTCTCCCGTATTAATGAATTTTACTAGAATATTTCGGGCTAATAAAACTTTCTGATTCATAAAATTCGGTTGTGAATTCTTAATTATGAGATGTTTACATGGGGGGCTAGCAACATAAGCCCAATAAAATGCAAGCTATTTTTATGTTTCACACAGCCCGTAATAGCCATAAAGTTTTATTATGGATATAATGGGCTCCATTATTTAATATAAATGTGTTAATATTCATGATGATGCCTCTGTTGGCACACAGCCTGTGTTAAAGGTCCCATATTATGAAAAACTCACTTTCTCATTGCTTGTGCTCATATCTTTGGGTCTCTGATGGGCCTACTAACACACAAACTGAAATAAGACAGCCCAGTCAGATTTTGCACACAGGGCGTAGAAACTGCCTTTTAAACAAGCCGTTTTGGACTTCCGTAACTATGTGATGTCACAGCGATACGAGTGTTCCTCGACTTGTGTGTCTCCGTTTTTCAAGATGGCGGCTTGTTCGTAAACGTTATCTTTTTCCACCTGAACGGTTAACTATATTATGTTTCTGACAACATTTTAGGCGAGAAATGGGATATGCAATTGCTGGATATGAAGTTAGTTTGACAGTTTAATCAGAATTTTGTGAGCCAGGCGTGCAACGCAGTTCCGGAGTCGTCCGTGTGTGTCGTGGTTCAGACACAGAAACGGCACGTCAAGAACAGGACTGAAACAGGAGTATAGAGGCACGCTACAATGCATAATCCGAGTGGTATTTTCAGCAAAAAAACTTAAGACATGTTTTGGGGATCTCAGAGACCTATATTACCTTGTTGAAATATGTGACTTTTAAGATGCATACGGAGCCATTTTACAGGAAAAAAAAAAATCAACTTTGCGCACATGTTTTATTTGGAAGGAATCATTGACCTACAGCACTCAGCATCTGGTCTTCCATCAGACATCTTCTGTCAGGATTAAAATAATTTCCAACATCAAAGAATTGTATACCACTTCGACAGTCGTGTTAACGTACACAGGTTGTAGTTTGCATTTTTCTCACATGGTCTTGACTTAAGTGAGCTATATTCAAGTGATTCTCTCTCTCTCTCTCTCTCTTGGGCCATCCAGAGGTGTCGGTGAGTAACCACTCCATCTTGGCCCAGTTCTGTAAGGATCACAACGTGGGACTGGTGGTGGTGGGTCCAGAGGTACCCCTGGCAGCAGGTTTGTGCCCCCTCTTGATCCCTCATCTCAGCCAACTTCATCATCAAAGAGACCGTTTGTTAAGCGGCATGGAGGAAAAAATACAATAGTGTGGACTATCTTTTGTATATTTTAACCTAATTACCTCTTAACTAAATTATTTTTTTTATACCCTGTTCTTTCTCCCCTCCTCTCTCTCTCTCTCTCTCAACCCCACCCTTTCCTCCTCCCCAGGCATTGCCGATGACCTGACCGCGGCCGGGGTCCCGTGCTTCGGCCCCTCCGCCAAGGCCGCCCAGCTGGAGGCCAGCAAGAGTTTCTCCAAGGCCTTCATGGAGCGCCACGGCATCCCTACCGCCCGCTGGGGTTCCTTCACCGACCCCCAGGAGGCCTGCAGCTACATCCGCACGTCAGTACAGGGCCAGCTAAACTCATATGATGGGATTTATTTACTCGTTTCTGGCTCCAGTACCGATTTTCTTTTTTTTGAGAGCTTAAATTTCAGATATATCTGTTGACACAAATTATGAAAAATAAATGTTTACTTGCAAATATCCCTCACATTTTTGGACTTTGGAAAAAGCAGGTAAGATTTAATTAAAAGATAATTTATTTTGCTACACTTCATTGCTTTAACCGAAGCAAAATGAGAAAATAATTTCTGTGTCTCTCAAATAAATAGCCTTACGTTCAAAATATGAGATGTCAGATATACAGTATCAACATGTCTTGGTATCTCCGTTTTTGAAGAAAACAAGTTTGCATTTATTTTGCTATTGCTGTAAGGAATTCTATCATTGCTTTATCTGCAGCAGATAAGGATATGTCGGTGAAAGGTTATCGGCTGACTGATATATCGGTCTGTCTGGCCCAGTGCAGTAGCAGTGGAGGATGACCTTCTAGCTTGGGATGAGTGTCGGGATGAGTGTCAGGATGCATCTGTCGCCGTGTAAAGTGCCAGTCAAGTTGGTAGTTGGGAAGCACAGAAAAAAAGCACGGGGACAAAAGTTCACTTGTTAATGAGGTGGCTGTTACTGTCAGTGGGGTCCTGTGTAGCTGTGGCCCTTCTGCATAGTGCTGTTAATAATAATAATAATAATAATAATAATAATGATGATATTAAAATATAGCTGCATGGCAGCAATGGAGCAGGTTCCACTGAAAGACAAAATGGACAAAACGGATCCTAAAGGCTAAATTGTTCGATGTGTCGATATGCACATCTGGACCAAGTTTGACCTCTCTAGGACAAACTGGCCCCAGGCTGAGCCTTAAACGTTCGGTGCTTATTATAGCGCCCCCTATGGTTTTCTTCAGTCGGCGTCATCGTTGTATCCGTTAATGTTTTCGTGTTCCTTTTCGGCTGCACTCGGCACAACTGACTTTCATTTTTCGCCCATCCACACCCAAGGCATTATGGGAAATGGAGTGTTTGCCATGGTCAAAAGTTGACATGGCTGTATTTTCTTCAAATATCAAGATATCCCCACGGCACTTGGTGATTAACATTATGTTTCTTGCCCCCCCCCGACAAATTTCAAGTGGATTTAGTACTGTTATGAATTTTACACCAAATTGAATTTCTTTGTAAAATTGATTGCTAATTACTGGAGCATCGCTGGTCCATATCAACTAAGCTGCCCTACTCTTAGTATAATAATTGTATAATTGTGATTTATATGAGACAATTGCAAATATTTTATGATCAGTCATTGTTTTATTTACCCCCTTTGAATTTTTCCTTTTCCATATTAACTTCTGAATAAAAGCAAATGTTTGCAATATTGAGGAGAAGGTCATTACTTGGATTCAGATCAAGCTGGTTGTTAAATAGCCTAAATCTCTGTGTAGGAGAGGTCACGGAGAGGTTAAATGTTAGTTGTTTCGGTTTGTGCGCAAACCCTTTGAAGTTTACTAATGCTTGTTTCCCTTGCTCATCACAGTGAGCGACATGGATCTCTCATAACAACATCACAGATCTGGGGACACATTGGATTTAAGTCAAATGAGACAATTAAAGCTGCTATAGGCAAAAATCTTTAGAACCATTTTGGTAGTATTAGGTGAAATTCTTTTCATATCCCAACGGCTACCAATAAATCAAATGCACTGAGAAATGAAATCCGGTCTCTTGACTCTCCCAGCCCCTGTAATCAGACAATCCAGAATCTCAGGGTGGCATTAATCTTAAGAACCAATCAGATTTATTTGGGCCTGCCAAGTGGTGTCCCTGGGGTCACATCAGGAAACTAACCACCACCATCGTGTTCCTCTGCGAAAAGTACACGGTTAACAAAACCGCCTGCCGATCGGAGGCCGGGAAATATTATTTTTTGAAAATCCGATCTTGAAGCTGCCTGTGCCTCTGGGAGTCGATAGTGAACCTTTGCTTGTGCATAAGGCACGGGGACGGGCTTGAAACGTGAGTCGGAGGTTTCTCTTATGTCTCCTGGAGATGTAAGCGCACTCCAGCTCATTTCGTATTTCTCTTATTCTCTAATTTTATTTTTTATCTTCAACACTTGTTGTGGTATTACTTAATGGTGTGCTATATATGTGATTTTGTGATCTATGTGAGCAAACTGCACCGAATTTCCCTACGGGATAGTAAAGTATTTCAATTAAATTTCTCCTCAGTTGCCTACCCCACCTTTTTTAAACCGTTAATCGCAGTTACTTGCGAGACGATAATCGTCACTTGCAAAAATTTCCCCGATCGCAGCGACCCTAACTCGGGGTGATCTCGTCATTTTAAGTTTCATCGTGTCATTTTGCTCTCATGGTGTTTTTTGTTTCTAGGGCCAGTTTCCCAGCCCTGGTGGTGAAGGCTAGTGGCCTGGCAGCGGGGAAGGGGGTCGTTGTGGCGCGGGACCAGGACGAGGCCTGTCAGGCAGTACAGGACATCATGAAGGTAACAGACGCGTCGGACCTAGGCCACGTTTCGTTAGCTGTCTGCCACGCCCTCCTTCACTTCCCGAGGGGAAATGCTGAGATGAATTCAACGAGGGCGTGTCAAACGACTAATGAAACGCAGCCTTAATGATGTACATGTTTGGAAAAGTCAGGGGGAAAAAGTTGTTGTTCAGTCCAAAGAAACACATGACTATACATTCTGTGATGTTTTAAGCCTGCTGTTATTTTGGACATTGTGAAAAATAATCTTGACCTATACTAGTGATGTGTCCTGGTTGATGCTTGCAGGACGGATCGAATGGAACGGAATACAAAATGCCTGAGGGATTTATGAATGGTTGGAATAATAACAGATGTGATGCAGGGATGCTATCCTTATGAGTAGCTGCTAACTTAGCGTTAGCTGTCTCGTAACGTTAAACTGTTACGTTAAATGGATGGCGTTACGTTAGCGTTGGCCAGGAAGTCCAACCAGTGAACATTGGGTCATTGGCTGGTTGGTCCGAATGTGCTCTGAACAGCACCGACTCGATATTTCTTAAGAGCTTCTTAAGCTAACTTAGCAACTGCGATATTGTCACAAGGATAGCATCCCTGTTGTAACCGGCTGTCACTGTGCTTCTCTCGCTAGCGGGGCTAAAAATAAATACGCGAACTTGGTGCGCGTTGCATAGCAACCACCTCGCACTATGAGCAGGCAGCCAGGAGGGCCTATTTCCTTGTATAAATTATTTATAGAATTGGTGATAAAAACTTTAAATTGGAGTGTCTAACTTTCATATTGCCATACTTTGTGACCGTTTTATAAAAGTAATAGCTCACGAAAGGCTGTGGTCTATGGTTCACGCTGAACAACGCCCCTTAGCTCTGATATAATAGCCATACACCACGGCCTGTCTTGAGCTATCGCTTTAGTACCGTCATGGATCCATGGAGAGATATGGATTTTTACTATAACATCGTCCATGATGTACACATATTGTAAAAATATATATATACATACTATATATTTTGAAGTTAAGCAAAAAGAGTCCAATTGTAGCAGTATTAAAAAGTAAAATAAAATGGACCATTTTGAATTAAATAGGACCATGACAATTGTACTACAAGATAAAGACATAAAAGAAATATGTCATATCACATTGTAATTTGTACTGGAAAACTATAGTGTTATACCATCAAAATATAGTGATATGATATTTTGGGCATATCGCCCAGCCCTACTATCAAGGCCTGTGTACATTTTTCTCCATGCTAAGATGACAGCCTCATGAACTGTACTGCCACCTTCAGTTGTCTGTCCCTTAGTTGGTTGTCAGTAGAGTCTAAAGATCCAGTACGATTAATTCAGTCAGAATCAGATGTATCATTTGATTTGTTATAATGGTTTTAGTGCACCCACTCGGAGCACAGCCAACTCTCAGTAGGTTGAGGGGGCGTGGCCTTCTGTTCATTGAAAGGAGATGTCAAGTTAGCATCATAATACATGAAGCTTTCAAATTCATGGGACCAGTATGATCGGTTGCTATGGGAGATTAACATTGGCTAACTGTGCTAGCAGGTGATAAATAAATTGTCACAGTTGCTGTGGATGTTTTTGAACCACTAAAAATTTGCGAAATTGTTTTCATTACTTTGTGGACTAGCTAGCTGATATCCTTTACAACTGCTGAGAACTGACAGACTGACTGATGGGCCACTCAGGGTAACCTGAGTACATTATGCAATGTCTTCCAAGGAAGTAGATTGGATATCTGAGATGGTTTGATTTTGTTGATATCCAGAGGAATAGAGATCAAAGGGCTTTAGTCATCATTTTCACAACAACTACAACAATTCTAACATTTTGGGTAATGTTCCATCAACATATCTTGTTATATATATATTTTTTTTTTCAATGCCCTGAATGGGGAATTTCGGGAGAGGGCTTCTTCACACCCCTCATACAACAACTCTCTCTCATATCCGAAGATGAACATGTGTCTTTCAACATGTCTGTGTGTTTGTTATGTTTGTGTGTCACAGGACAAGGCTTTCGGTGCTGCAGGGGAGACTGTGGTGGTTGAGGAGCTGCTTGAGGGAGAGGAGGTGTCTGTGAGTAACCACTTGAGACATACTTGCACATAACGTTTTGTGAACCGCTTCAGTTCCCTTTAAAAACTCAAATCCACACTCCAGGGGTTGCAAAAATTTACTTTGAACCATCTAGTTTGAATAGGTTTTGTTGCAGGTGTGTACAGTGAAGAGTTGTTAAAATATTATCATGATATCTTGGAAGCTGCGCTTAACCTGCGTTCTGCATGAAAACAATCACAGACTTGTCTCGAAGATATTATCTGGTATCGGTTTAGTTTAATTACTTGCGTATCACTCCGTCACATTTCAAGTCTCAACTTGGTAAGCAGTGCAGAAAAATGGATATTGATCGCAACTCTCAGTTCATGTGTGCCTTGTTGACACGATTGCTGTGGCTGCATTGTCAATACCGTAGAACAGGGGTAACCAACAGGTCGATCGCGATCGACTGGTCGATCTTCAAAGCCTTCACTGTCGATCCCTAGCATTTTAGCATTTTCCCCAGAAAATAAAAAAAAAAATAAATAAAATCAATCATGCGGTGATTTATCATTGGTTGTTTTAACAAGCTTTTTAGACCTAGCTCTGGTTCGTTAACACGCATAGGTCACATGTTATCTTACAATCATGCAATTGTGGGGTCAAGGGTTGAGGAAGTAACGAAGTTAACGCTAAACGTTTGTACAGCGGGAGTTGCGAGCGGTGCCAACTTTAACTAACATCGACATGGCTGAGGGTCCGGCGAATAAGAGATCAAAAACGTATTATTTCCACCCGGAATGGGAGCATGAATTTATTTTCACGTCAGCGAATGAGAAGACTATAT
>OMKL01046807.1:0-11490 GCA_900302295.1 Parasudis fraserbrunneri
TGTCTGCCCGTCTCTGTTTCAGTCAGTCAGTCAGTTGGTTGGTCAGTCGGTCTGTCTGTCTCTCTTTTAGTCTCACTCATTCCCTCATTCCCTCATTCGATACTCACTACCTCACTCACTCACTCACTCTGCCTGTCTATCTCTCTCTCCCTCTTTCAGTCACGTTCTGCCTCTCTCTCTCTCTCTCTCTCTCTCTCTCTCTCTCTCTCTAAGCCTGTACACAAATACACCTCCGCATGCACTGCAAAATAGTAATTATGGCAAAACTTTCATTACATTTCCATAGTAACTGCTATATTGCCATTGAGTGATGAGGTGTTACAACCTTTTTTATTGATTTCTTTTTTTCTTAACTGCTTTCTCATTTATTTTGTCAGAGTGGGTGGAAGTCGTCACGCTGTGTCTATGAGAGATGCAGTATGAACATCTTGCCCGGATAAGATGCAGCTGTAATTAAAATAAAAATAGATAAAAAGTGTTCCTATTCAGTTTTCAGTCTGAATTTCCAAAATATGGGCATGCACAATTACATTTAAACCAAAATGTTTTGCAGGTGTCATTCATGCTGTATGACTACAATGAAAAGAAAAGGTTTTGAAACCCAGAAAATGTATGGCAACTGAGCAACCACTGATCAAAGACAATTAAAACACTTGGTGCTTACAGACCACAGAGAATGTCCCTAAAACCTCTGAGACACATACATGGGATTTAAGGTACTCAATATTTACAGTTTTGAAACACAGTCCTTCAGTCTATCAGTGTTTCAAAACATCAACAAATCAAGAAACACAGTGTGGAGCGTTTTGAGACATTGTTCAGAAATTCAGAACTCGGATCTATAAAATTTGTGACACATTTCCTTCCTTCTTTTCCTTCCTGAAGTGTACACTATATTGCATTATAGTTATTATGTATTCAAAATAAAATGAGTGTGCCAAAAGATGAGCTGGATTTTTATCACCAGATAGGTACAGCTTTCGTTCCTGATGCAGTAGCCTAGCCACATCTGAAATGAGTATTATCCTTTATTTAATCACCTGTTCAGTTGGATTTACTTCAATTGTTAAATTTAATGCTGTTAGTTGTTAAGCTATGTAGCATTAGCCTACACGCTTTTTGCTGTTGTCAAAAGGCTCACGCAGACTTCGAGCATGTGTTTTGACGCCGGCGGGCTCGATGACGAGACCAAAAAGCTGAACGGGACTAGAACATTCCCATCTCGATTCACGCCTGAGAAGTCTGGTGGCTGTGTTTATCGGCTTAAGATGTGAAGCAGTAGAACATGTGGCAAGCTGGTACCTGATATGCATTTTAAAGTACTCTTGTATACAACTCTCCCACTCCTGTCTGCCATGTTGCTGCAAAATTGTCACTCAAGCACCTGTTGTTTTTCCTTATTTACTGCTCTCTCTCTCTCTCTCTCTCTCTCTCTCTCACTGTGTTTTTAGGCTAAGTGGGTCATGTAAGGGAACTACACCTTCGACAAATACCGCTAAAGGAACACGACAGCCAGCTGGTGAAACACAAAAGAGATGGGTTTTACTTTGCCAGCTGATCGCCGAATGCTGCTTTCCAGCTCCCCCGCAGAGAAGGTAATGAGAGAAATTTTGCTTGAATGGATCTGAAAAAGGCTCCAGATATTCCAAGAGCCGATCCTGACTGTATTTGTCTGTCACAGATACATCACCATATATATAGTCTAGGCTTCTGAGGTGGGAGAGGGAGTGAGTGGAAAGGGAACACTTATTATGATACCGATTACAATGACAGCCCATCATTCCATTCATAAAAACAGGTCATTTCAAGGAGGTGTTCATGGTGTCTATGAACTTGCCCCATGCTTAGTTAAAACACAAATGTGTTGAATGAATGAATTAAACCTTTATTGCCCCCAGGAGAATTTGCTTTGCACCATAAGCATAAAAAACATAAGAAAAAACCCCCAATAATAATAATAATGATAAAAAAAAACCACATCAACAACCACATATACATGATAAGTAAGTAATATAACATAGAGAGCATCATCTCTTGGACTTAAAACATTAAGTGCATGAGTGTTCCCACAATTCAGTTCATGTCATCAGAGCTTGTTAAGTAGCTGAATGCTGAGTGGGACACTGAATGTGATGCCTCCGTTAGTCTGCATTCTGGGAATGCTGTTGTACCTTCGTAAAGGTAAATGTGCATATTCAGACCATAGAGGGTGTAATGGATCTGCTATGATCTTGTGAGCTAATTTCATGGTGTACTGGTCTATCATGTGAGTAATACTGCACTGTGATGCCCCAGATATCTTGCCTCCTAACAAACCTGTCCAGTTTGCTCTTGTTTTGTATAGACAATGCCCCCCCCCCTCACCCCGCCAACACTGACTAAAAAAGTTAATATACTTCAAATAAAAGCCTTGTAAAAACAGTGTTCGCATAGATCTGTACACATTAAAACTTCTAAGCTCCTTAAAAAGTAAAGATTGTAAAGAAGGTTGTTAGGCCTTTGCAAACCTAGCATTGGTATTAACGTTCCAGGTAAGCTTGCTAGTAGTGCCCAGGCACTTGTACTCCTGTACACTTTCAATGGTTTTGTCATTCATAATTACAGGGGACAGAGAGGAGTTCCTTCTGAAATCAATGATCACTTATTTAGTTTTCCTTGTGTTTAAAATGTATGAGTTATTTGAACACCGGTTGTAAAAGTGGTTAATCTTGGTTCTGCAACTGGTCATATCATTGATTAAAAGGCACATCAAAGTCGCATCATCTGCTAATTTTATCATTGTACAATTATCCTTATATTCTTATATTATAAGAAATTGTTACTGTCGCATACTCCATACCCCTCTTTGCTATGTATACAAACTGGAAAGCATCCATCTGACTATTAGTGTCAGATTTTAGGGGAGATAAAACAATTCACTCAAAACATTTAATAATTATTGAAGTCAATATTACCGGTCTAAAATTGATGAATTTGTCATTTTAGGTACTGGAATGGTTTTAGACATTTTCCATGACCTTGGGATTATTTATGAGTCCAGTAAGACTTAAGAGTTTACTGAATACAAGGCTCAACTGTTCCCAACACTTATGTAGAGTGTTGCTGTTCAGCCCATCAGGACTGTTGGATTTCCAATTTATCTGGGAGGGTGTGCTGTACTTCCTCCGATGTTATATTTATTGGTTATATTTATATTTACCCTCTTCTCAGTCCCCCTCGGACTCGACTTTGGATGGTCTATCAGTCCCAAATTGGGCAAAAAAAGTTATTTAAGTTATTGGCAAACTCCACTGTTTGTGCAAAGTTAGTCCGCTGGGAATTCAGGCCAACCATTGTCCTTATTCCACACCATGCCTCCCTTGTGTTGTTGTCCTTCAGTATACTGGCTCCCACCTATACAATCTGCACTCCATCTTCATGGACAAGCTGAACAGAATAGAAAATCACAAGCCATATTGAATAACAATTCACATCCTCTACATTACATTTCTTTCTAAACTAATGAGATTGTTTTGTAGAAGATTTACGACACCAAAATGCAAAACAGAAAGGTCCAGACACATTTATACCTTCTGCTATAGGCTGAGGTTCTTCAGTTCCAAGTATTCTGAGAAATTAGATCACCTATTGTTAATATATTAAATGATTTAGAACAATGTCATGGTTTGATGTAAAATCTCTGTTGACCATCACATTTTTATGATTTATTTGTACAAAAGCAAAATCATCTTTGTTTTGGGTTACCTTTTCTTTGAGCATATTTTAATTTATTTGATCTTTAGTGTCCTTTGTTGTTATGGCTGTGATGGCATTATAATTTCCTTCCTGAGGGGTTAAAGGGTATATTCAGAATTTTGAACCCCTTGCCCTATTTCCTACTTACCAATGATGTTGTTGATCATCAGAGTCCTTTCTCAGCACAAACGGGTATCTAGCATGAAGAACAGCATGGATTATGCGGAGAGAGGTCCATCATTGGTGAGTAGGAAAGAGGGCTAGGGTTCCAAAATTCTTAACTTACCCTTTAATATAGTTCACTCTTACCTTAACCTTACCCTCATGCTCATCATTAACCTTACCGTTACCCTTATCCTTATGCTAAAATTGCCTTTTGTTCCTTTGGACACATCAGTAGCAATACATACTAGTAACTGATCAGTATAAAAACATTTAAAAAAATAATTCTGCAGTTAGTTTGTCTAATGTTGTAATAACTCAAACTGCGGTGGACAGATGCAAGCTTTCAGATGTTGGATTAGAAGCTGGGCCCCCTGCTGAGACATACATTTAGTCATCACTTTATCATATGGTAGCCAGGGTTCTCCTACCCATTATGACCGTTGCTATTGTATGTAAAAGATAGATGTTTAAGTTAAAGTCACATTCCACGAGGCTATAAGCTTTTTCACAGCCTTGAATAGCTGTGCTTGAATTAAAGAAAAAAAGAAAGAAAAGAAAACCCCTGAAACCCCAGAAGTACATTTTGTCTACAAACTAGAATAGAAAGTGGGTTAACCGCTTGAAAATGCATCCTAAGCAGTGTGCATAAGCTGAAAGAGCTTAAGGAGGCTGGAGAGACTTTGAGAGTGAAAGTCATTTAGTGTTTCCACACGGTGAGGGAGTGAAGTGCACAAGTGCTGCGTGGTGATCTTGTAGCACGGCATCGTGTGAGAAAAAGAAAACAAAAACACTCCAGAGTCTGAGTGAATCGGCAGAAAAATGTAACATTGTGTTTACTTTGGGTGCTTTCATCAGCAGAAACACTTCCAACAGGTAGGCTATGATATGACCACCCACACAAACAGTTCTCATGAAACCTTAGAACGTGGCACATGGTATATTATGAGACAAACAGCTCCTATGAAACCTTGGAACATGGCACATGGTATATTATGAGACAAACAGCTCCTATGAAACCTTAGAATGTGGCACATGGTATATTATAAGACAAACAGCTCTTATGAAACCTTAGAACGTTTCACATGGTATATTATGAGACAAACAGCTCTTATGAAACCTTAGAACGTTTCACATGGTATATTATGAGACAAACAGCTCTTATGAAACCTTAGAACGTTTCACATGGTATATTATGAGACAAACAGCTCCTATGAAACCTTAAAACGTTTCACATGGTATATTATGAGACAAACAGCTCCTATGAAACCTTATAACATGTCACATGGTATATTATGAGACAAACAACTCCTATGAAACCTTATAACATGTCACATGGTATATTATGAGACAAACAGCTCTTATGAAACCTTAAAACGTTTCACATGGTATTTTATGAGACAAACAGCTCTTATGAAACCTTAAAACGTTTCACATGGTATATTATGAGACAAACAGCTCTTATGAAACCTTAAAACGTTTCACATGGTATTTTATGAGACAAACAACTCTTTGGAAACCTTAGAACGTTTCACATGGTATTTTATGAGACAAACAGCTCTTATGAAACCTTAAAACGTTTCACATGGTATTTTATGAGACAAACAGCTCTTATGAAACCTTAGAACGTTTCACATGGTATTTTATGAGACAAACAACTCTTTGGAAACCTTAGAACATGGCACACGGTATATTATGAGACACAATATTTTTTCTAGCATTACTTCCACTCAAAAAGCAACATGCATGGTTCTGAATAAACTGTCATACATCGGAGAGCACAACAAATAACATATTAGCAGAGAGATTGGTGATGTCATGCTCTTCTCTTGAGATACTCACAGATGCAGGTCTATGACATCCATTTTTACTGGGACCATGACTGCCAGCTCCAGCTGTATTGATGCAGAGAAACCTAGAACTGAGAACTGAAGGAAAATTATTTGGAGGGCCAGTAGATTCACTTTTCACTTGTACAAAAGATGTAATATTGTGTGTGTGTGCATGCATGCGTGCGTGCGTGCGTGCGTGCACACACGTGTGTGTTTGGATCTCTCCAAGATAAATTAGATTTTCATCCAGATAATTGAGGATGGCAAATGATAAACGACAACATATTAGAATTGTAGTTAAGCAAGTTTACTCAATGTTGAACAAGCAAAATAATATATTCTAATTGAATGTGACGCCTGTCCAAAATAGTTGGATTAAGCTGACTGTAATTAAACACTACAAACAGGAAGACCCAGAAGAAAGAAAAAAAGTATGTGGTGAAAGAGCAGCATTGAGTCTCTCTCACTGTGTCTCACTCAAACCTGCTCCTATATAATTCAAACTGGAAACGGTGTAGACTCCTTTGCTCTGACCATGCATATCTAATGCCTGATAATCAGGAAGGAAAAATATGGGGTGGAAGAGATATGGTAGATAGGAGATGTACTGAACAGTAGTATATTGGAGCACATGAGCGATTAAAGTGATATGGAGATTTTGTAGAACATTTGACTGTATATATTCCATACCCTTATATAAGCCAGTCCTCCTACTCCTGTGGCCTATCAAAAAAGGTATCTGTGGCACAAGAGCTTTAAGTTCTATTTACATAACATTTGTGATAGAGGATCCGTTAAAATGTTGTGACATTGTAGAACGTAGACGTTTATATTTTACAAGGTTACAATGTTTTACGACGGATCCTCTTTCACAAATATAATGTAACTCTTATATTTATATACTGTAACCAAATATAACTAAAGGCTCTTCTACCATGGACCCTCTTCTACCATGGACCCCTTTTTTTAATATCCTTTCCATCTCTGTTTCGACCTTCTGAATGGAGAGGGGGAAAAAGGAAAATCTTCATTCTCCACACAGCGACCACAGAAGCCACTGGTGAAAGTGAGTGGCAGTATATGGACTCATATCAGGGTAAGGAACATTATACAGTCAAATGTTCTCCAAAACTTCCATATCGCTTTAATATGAATGCCCTGGAGGACAAGTCAATTTAATTTTTACTCTCCCTGCATATGTGAAAGAAGATAATGACCCCCCCCCAACCCCCCACCCCTGAATATGGAACGATTTAAATTCCTTTTTGTATGAACTGTCTCAATTTAATTTCATTGTGAGGTGAATGGAAATAGGCTCTCAGTGTTACAATTTCTGTTAGCTTAAATGAAGCACACATAACAGTGCTGTTACACACTAAGAATAAGTGATACTAAGTGATGAGTCACTATGTTCGCTATACACAGCAATTTCCTCTCCGAAAGATGTAATCTTGATATCATGATTTGAATAGATTCTAATGTTGTAACATCCATCCCAACAATAATACAATTTTAAAAAAAGAGTGTCCTCATAAACCACATTAAACAAGCATTACACACAGCTCCCCTCCATATGTTATCTAATGTATCCAGGTGTATTTGACTATTTGGCACAGACTCTGTGGCTGTGGCTGTGTCCTTGCACTCTGTATCTACATCAGTATGTAGCCTATTAAAACCCAAGGTCTTGTCCTCCTCTATGGCCCTGAGCACTCACCAATGTTTCCCTCTCTGCCTCCATCCCCATGTGAGCGTGTCCCTCAATTAATTGGCTGTTCATGCCATATGCAAGCTATACTCCCTGCCCAGTTTGTTGTACAATAAAAAATGGATTGCATATGCCCCATTTACACTGGGGGTGTTGTACACAGGCCATGAAACTACTTAATAACTTAATAAACTGAAAATGTCCCAATATCGACATTCTGAATCCCTTACCAACCTAATTTTGTCCATGTCGTTATGTTAGGTAAATTCATTTCTCCAGTGCATAGCCTGTTTCATTTTGAGGCCCATTTTGGCTTTCAACCAATCACATGTTAAAAGACAAACATTACAAACATGTTGACAGAGGGCCAGCACAATGGAGAATGGGGTATTTGTGTGCTGGTGTTTAAAAAGATTAATTATAATTTGATTTATTGTTACCAAGGTAAATATGATGAATGGAACCGTGGCATAGATTTCAGGTCATACCACACAGCCCTAGCACCCTCTATTGAAACTGTATCATCCAACCACTGGCTTTCTTTAGATAGAATCTAAATTAGATTTTAAATGTATAATATTGTCTATGTTACACTGTTGCCTGTGGTTACGTTTGAACTGCACTTAATTGTCATGTCTATATAGTTTGTCATATTATTGTTTGTGTGTATTGTATTGCTTACCTGTTTGAGACCAAGGACCACAATGGAAATAAGTCTTGACTTTATTGTGTTATATCCTTGATGTTTTCTCAGGAGATACTTGCCACATACTCTATGTTTCTTTTTGCTGCACATGTATTTCTTTAATTTTAATGTCGAATAAAATCAAATCAAATCAAATTTCTTTACATTTACATTTTTACATTTAGTCATTTAGCTGACACTTTTATCCAAAGCGACTTACAAATTGTGTACAACAAGTCAACAAGAGGGTACACCTCTGGCAGTTAAGGGTAAGTGGTATTATTTGTCTAGCAGTGCCAAACTTGAGTGCTTCACATTGAGTGCATAGTAGTATAGACATAGCATTATAAACATGGTAGTATAGTAGTATAGATATAGTAGCTTAGTACATAGGCATAGTAGCATAGTAAATAGTGTAGACAAAGTAGCATAGTACTTAGCACAGTCTAAGTCAGTGGTTCCCAACGTGGGGTCTGGAGACCCCCATGGGGGTCCTTGAGGAGGTTCCAGGGGGTCCCTAAATGGAGAATGTAATTTTACCATTATGTCATTGACTAGAAGTTAGTCCAATGAGAGAATAAGCATGATTATTAACTTCATAGGTTTCACTCTCTTCACTGTTATCTGCCCACCTACAGCATAGACAGTTATGAAATAACTAAATCTTCTCAAATAGGGGTCCCTGGGACAACATCTTATCAAATGGGGGTCCAGGCCAGATGTGTATCAATTTGGGGGTCATTGACACCAATAAGGTTGTGAACCACTGGTCTGAGAGAATGGTGCGTTTAATGGCAAAGCTGTATTGTGCCACAAGGTGGCAGTACGGAAGCGGATCTTGTGCGTCCAGTGGAGAACCGAGCGATTGGATTGGAGAGGATTGGATGTGAGCGCCACTACGAGCAAGGCGAGCTGTCTCTTCCCCCAGATCGAAGATGGCGGTGTCGGTGTTCCCCGGCGTGCGGCTCCTCTCCATCGGAGACGCGAACGGAGACATACAGCGTCACTCCGAGCAACAGCCCCTTCGGCTGGAGGTGAAAACTACACAAGACGCTGCTCTGATCAATCTCTCAAATGGTGAGTGGACCTTTTGCAGCCCTGGCATGGGATGCTCGGCCTGGCTTAGCCGGCCAATGCTATGTAATGCTAACATTTACGGTAGGTCTGTTACCCGTGTAACTAGTCAGCTAGCGAGTCCAGCTAGCCAGAGAGCTAACATTAGCTTGAGAGACCACGTTGCCTTCCCTGCTCTTCTTAAGAAAGCTTCTTAAAGTCTTCATTTTCCGTTGGCCAGTTAGGTTTTGGATTTAATTGACCTTTGTCCTGTAACGTTACGCCATAAAGGTTCACCACTTTGGGCAGCTCGTAGGGGAGGCAATTAACATTGCATTTATTAACTAACGCTAGCTTAACTAGCAACCCAGCAACATTGTTGGCTAACAATGTAGCAAGCAAACTAGCTAACTATTGCTGGTTAGCCTGACAATGCCCGCTAGCTTGGTTCGCACATTCATGTGACACAACAACCCCGCTTGCTACGCATGTCTTTGCCCTTCATGCCCGACTAGCTAACATGTATTGCGTCAGATGGATCCGTCTTATTTGTGTGCTTTAATATTAGCCATTTTGTACCGGAGAGGTCCTTACAACGGTACCTAGCCTTCTAGCTAGCTCTCATTTGTTTTGAAGTGGGGAGCCTTGCGCTCCGGGATCTTTCCTGCCCCGCTGCTGTGCGAGCTGCGGTCCAGATGGCTAGCGCCTGCTAGTTCATGTATTCGTAGATGGCTAGCCAGATGATTCACCTGTAGTGAAATAAACTTGTTGGAGCTATTACTTTTAAAGAGTAGTTCTTCTCGCGTTTCGTTTGGCGACAACGGGCCTACATTAGTTATGCATTCATCTTTGTTCTCATCGGAACAATAGCCGGGTCCCCCGCCTCCTCCTTCTCTCCTGTGTATAGCCATCATCCATTCCGCGCTCCCGCTCTGCTCCTTTGCAGCTTTTGTTATGCTGTGTGATGTCCCGTTGAAAAGGAGCTGATATGCTGGGGGTTTCATCCACTGAGATGCTTAAGTTGAAGGACAGTGGTGCACATTTATGTTGCTAGAGGTTTTCACTGGGTGGTCTGGCTAGGTTTTTATGATGTATGGGATTGCGTGATCCACAGGCCCACAAGCGTAATTTCCAAGCTAATCTCTATTACGATGATGGATAAACGTTTCCATACCATGCACGCCCCCTCAAAGGAATTCCACATAGACTTTTCAGCAACTCACTAGTATTCCAATGTTGGTGCAGGCTTGGCTATTCCACGAGAAAGTACAATTCCGTCAGTTTCCCCTACCATCAATTATTCTCCTGTAGAAATTGGTGCCATGATAAAATGTCCACACATTCTTTGGTTATTTGCAGTGATGGCAAGCTGGGATGGGAAATATAAACTAGCAGTGGAAAGGACTGTGTACATTTAAGAAGAGACATTAATGTGTTATTGCCTCAGTTTGGGAAATGATTTGTGGTGGGCCTGCTTGATATTATGTAGGCCGAGCAAATAAACCTATGTACTAGACACACCGCAGATAAACAAGAAGACTCGTTTCTATTCAAAAATAACATTTTGGCTCAGAGTAATGAAAATAAGGTGTAGAATTTATTAATCCACCAGCACAGTCTATGAGAGAAAGTTAGTTTCTTGCTCTTGTTATCATCTGGACATGTAAAAAGCTTTCCTCTTATGGACTTAAAGTTGAGGACTTTTTAACCCTTTTAGATCACTTCCCCGGTCATATTTTGCACCTAATTAATAATATATGTGATGCGAAAAACACAAAGAATACATTTCTTAATATTCTTCTATCAAAATCCAATCATGTTTTCTTCTGGTAAAACAAAATAGTATGTGTGCTTACAAAGGACTGAACCAACCAATTTCAACCAATAATATCATGAAATCCACTCAATCTGAAACTTAAGCGCGCACAGAGCCAATATTCATTAGTTAGCTAGCTAGCAACAGCCCACTTTTCAACGATCAAATCAAATTCCTCCCAACGTTGTGTCCCGCCTGCCTATCCTGTTTCACTTGGAGATACGTCATGACACGGAGGCTTGATACTCTCTAAATGCCATTTCATTGTGTCTTTAAAACAAACGTCTCACTTGTTTAGTCTCACGATACAACCCCGCTAACATTTTTCTCTTTTATTTAATCAAAAGACTGGCATTTGAGTCGACTAGTGACTTCACATGATCTGGAACTTTTCGCGCATGGTTGCCCCCTCATAGGTGATTAATTGGTCAATTTGGTCTCGGTTGACCAAGGCTTTCTTAGTTGATCAGTGGATTTTTATGTTGTCCCCCCCCCCCCC
>OMKL01046809.1:0-13853 GCA_900302295.1 Parasudis fraserbrunneri
GGGGGGGGGGGTGTTCCACACATTCAGTCCCTCGGAGCTGCCCAGTACAATATTACCGATTTCACCGAGCATCTCCGCGGGGAGCATTTGGGGGATAAGTGCCTTGCTCAAGGGGACTGAAGACCATAACGTCAGCCGATCCGGGGGAGTCGAACCAGCCACTTCTCGGTCACAGGCCTACTTCGCGACTGCATCAGTCTTATTCCTCATTGGAACACAGGGGAACTGCTAGTTGCATGCCCCTTGATATCCATTGAAAATGCTAACAATGCTAGCACATTGCTTTTCATTGAGCTGAAGTACGTATACAGTAGCTTTTCCCCCTCACAATATGACAAGTGCCTGGCAGAGAAAAATACCTACAATTCAAAATGCCACTGTATCCCTTTAATTTATTAACAACTCTTATCCTCTACTATAATTCCTAATTTTCCGCTGATCTTGACTTGATTGTCTTGATTCATTGAATAGTCTCATACATTCATTGGGAATTTTCTTTTTGCATGATTACGCTAACATGGGTGGTTTGTCACTGTAAAGTGAGTGTTAATTGGTGGAGTTATGTTAGTCTGCAATTGCCTTAATTTCCTGCTTTTGCATGGTAGCGCAAATTCTTTGATATGTCTTATCGTTCCTCTTTTGTATAAAACCAAAAGAGGTATTGAGAAAAAAAAAAATCATAACAATCCAGGCATCATTAAAGACAGCATGAAGAATGTTGTATTTAGAAAATAGACCCTGGCTTCGGCACAAGTGCCTGTTTGCTCGGGGGAGGGGAAATGTGTACATATTCTGTATTTGTGTGTGTGTGTGTCTGTGTGTGTGTGTGTGTGTGTGTGTGTGTGTGTGTGTGTTTGCGACTGGCCCCTTCCAGATAGCCTTGGTCAACAACTTCTTGAAGCTGGGTCTGAATGAGCTGAAGTTGAGGTGTCGGGAGAGGCTCACCAAGCACCTCTACGACCAGTACCTCAAGTAAGTCATTTGTACTGGAACACTAAATACCGTCAAATACTGTTATACCGTCAAACTAAGAAAAACATCATGATGGAATATTTTGGCCATGTCGGCCAGAACCTTGAAAAGTATCACAGCTATACTGTGTGAATGTCTCTTCCCGCCGCACCCTGACTCTCTGGTTCTGCGCTGTGGTTCCTCAGAGGCTACACGTACTATAAGATGGGGAACCTGGACAACCGGATAGCCAACGCCGACCAGCTGCTGACCCAGGACGTGGAGAGGTTCTGCAACAGTGTGGTGGACCTCTACTCCAACCTCAGCAAGGTCTGGGACTCTCTCCGCCATCACATCTTAGATCTGTTTTTTAAATTTTAAATTTTTTAAATTTTAAATTTTTTTATAGCTGTTATGTCTCCATACCATGCTGACACTTGTCACATCATGCACCTCGGATTGGCCAAAAGACGTCGAGAGATGAAAATAAATAAATGATAATAATTGGTGAAATCACTTTTTTTCTGTTGTGAATGATAATTTCATTTCTTTGTATTTAGCTCTGTTTGTTGTTGATCATTTAAAACAAAATTAATCTAATTCCTAGAATCTTTTAAAAGGGGAACTAATGCCAATTTAAGAATTCATACAGGTTTTTCCTATGGTCTAAGACAGTCCAAACATATTAGTGAACATTCTGAACTCTTCCAAATCCAAAACCTAGAGTGCTAAAACTCAGACTTGTGATGTCATCGGGTATAAAGTCTGGAGCTGCATCATAGACAGTTCTGTTTCAGAACTGAGAACACTACTATAGAATAAAGCTCATTTGGATATAAAAATTAAAACAAACATTCTGTGGATCCACAAAATCAGTCTCCCATTCATTGTCAACGGAGCAGCTCCAGTCTTTATACCTGATGACATCGCAAGTTTGAGTCTTATTTCTCTGGTTTCTGGCTTTGAGAGAGTACCTCATGTTCGCAAATATTGATTGAACTTTCCTTGGCCATGGAAATAACATTTGAATTCTTAATTTGGATGGGTGCCTTTTTTAAAAAGAAATAAATAAAATTAAAAAATTTTTTTTAACTGAATTATGTGTTTTCTCTGTGGCCTGCAGCCTCTCCTGGACATTGGCTTGTACATCTTCAAGCTGACAAGTGCCATCGGTGCCCAGGTGAGCAGCTTCCCCTCATCTGTCTGACGGCTGTTATCAAATCAAGTCTCGCCTGTCAAGTCCCGCCCCAAACATTCATTCTAACCAGGGAAGAGAAAGACTTGAGTGGTGTTTTCCGCAGGGTCATACAGTACATACAGTATGGTTGGTCATTGGCGCTAAAGCAGGAAGTAATGCCCCCCCCCCCCGTGTGTGTGTGTGTCCCTCCATAGGGCCCGGGCAGCATGATGGCCTACCTGCTGATCTCGGGTCTGTTCCTGACCAGGCTGAGGAGGCCCATCGGGAAGATGACGGTGACGGAGCAACGCTACGAGGGCGAGTACCGCTACGTCAACTCGCGCCTCATCACCAACAGGTAGCGGCACAGCCGTCCCGTCTGGGAAACGTACTGGTGTAACCGCCGGCGGATAACCAAATACCTGGCTTAGATAGGATACCGTACCGCGGAGTATTTCTCCCATTACCCCCGAAATCTGATGCCAAGAGCCTCATGGAAGAATGTTGAATATCTCTACATGGAGAGAAATGGAGTATCATTTGTTGTTGTTCGTTGGCCCAAGACTAATGGTCTAAGTCTGTACCGTTCAGTAAAAGTGATGAGTTGGGTTGAGACTCTGTATAGAGTGTTGCTAGATGACGGGGATTGGAATGCGGAATTGGGAGGAGCAACCGGCAATGGGGCTCTAGCTACCTCCCATTCCCATTTTTTTATAAAAAAAAAAAGAAAAAGAAGGGGTTTATCTTGATCTAATTAGGGCCCAGATATAATGATGTCATAGTGGAAAACGGCCTTCAGGTTATGTTAGGTGAATGTTGATCCTCCTAAGGGCACTCCCAAGGATGTCGTAGCTGGCTCTATTGACCAGCGCATGAAGTTCATAAGCACAATCAATGGTATTTTCCCCAGCAAAACTGTAGAATAGATAATATGTCTCATAATTCCTCCCATAACCTCTGTGTGGTGTGAACCCAATATATTGCATTCAAAAAACGTTATTTATTTATTGATTTCCCCAGTGAGGAGATTGCCTTCTACAACGGGAACATGAGGGAAAAACAGACCATTCACGCTACGTTCAAGAAATTGGTTGGTGATTTTTATTTATTATTTATTACATATTTTGTGAAAATGTGCCTATAGTTAAAAAAAAATAAATATATAATAATAATAATCTGTTTACTAAGAAACCTGTCATGGTACAAGTGACTTCAGAATATGAACATTTCTATCATGTCTGCTCCACAGGTCGACCATTTGCATAATTTCATCTTCTTCCGTTTCTCCATGGGCTTTGTGGACAGCATGATTGCCAAGTGTAAGTGGATCTACCATTTAGAATTTGCTTCAGTCGTTAACTATTAAGAGGGTTGCATTTAGCATACAGTGCCAGGAGAAATAACTCATTCACAACCAAGAACACTGGACAAAGATTATTTCTCCCTCTGCTAGATACATATATATATATCTACTAACCACCTAAAATCTGAATGTACACATATTGAAGTAAGAACCATTCTGGAACTGCAACTTGACACGGATTAACCATGTCTTGAGAACCCGAAATCCCTCCCCGCCGTCTGCTACAGAAAATCCGAGGGGAAAACGCCACATTCCCATGATGGCAATAACCAATAACTGGCTTATAGCACTTCCTCGCTAACTTTCGGCGCTAATTCTCACTTTGACCCTGCATGGCAACCACGCTGAATGTTGAAAGTGAATGTTGAATGTATTTGGAGTACGGTACCCTGAGCTGCTACAGGTTCTCGTTCCCCTGCTAATCTCCTGTCATGTCCTCTCTCTCTCTCTCTCTCTCTCTCTCTCTCTCCCTCCCCCCTCAGACCTGGCCACTGTGGTGGGCTACCTAGTCGTCAGTCGGCCCTTCCTGAACTTGTCCCACCCACGACACCTCCACAGCACGACCTCCGAGCTGCTGGAGGTCAGATCGCACACACACACACCATTTCTTTTCAGCTCTCAATGGGTTCTCCATCCTTGAATCCATAAGACACAACAACTCTGTTTTTGGCCCTATGTTTGTCGCGAATACACCATTTTACAGCAAGATACGATGCCAGACCAGGTTGATGCCACGTTTCAGTCACTAGACCTTTTATCTGGCATCTCCTACACCATATGACGGTCTTTTGTTCTGTGCACAAAAGCTCTTTGGCTGAAATTGTGTCACAGCACCACACTGTAGAAACCTGAGACCTACTCACTTCTCAGTATCGGTTGGAGCTTTCCTACACTCAAGCGGGAGCTTTTCGGCTCTTTTACAAGTTTGTCTTGTCACTAGACCTTTACTATTTGGATATTATGATGCGTCTTTTGTCTCAGTTCTATAACAAAACACACTGCTGTCCTGTATAGACTCTCAAGTTTTAGATACTCGCAATACTTCAGATATGTGTCATGATACTTCACTTTGCTATCGAAAAGGTTGCATTAAGACAGAAGTTCCTATGGTGTATACATAGTATTAAAGTGTCGTGCTACAATTTTACCGGGCCCTAGACACTCGCATTGCTCTCAGGAAAGCTTTAGATACAGGTCGAGTGTTATTCTTTCCTAAAATAAAACAGTATTAGAAAACGTAAAGACGGTAGATGTGGACAGACAGGTAACAGCAGGTGGGAACGGGGGTACAAAGAGAGTGCTGGTATCGATGTGGTATCGATGTGAGCTGACTCTCTGGCCCCAACCTGTCCGACCCGCAGGACTACTACCAGAGCGGACGCATGCTGCTCCGGATGTCCCAGGCCCTGGGGAGGATCGTACTGGCCGGCCGAGAGATGACCCGCCTCTCCGGGTGAGCATTCACCTTCTACCACGTTCACCTCTACTGTTGACAACCAACCTCCAATTCGCAGAAAAATTTGATCAGAAACGAATGGAATCGGAATTGAATCGTGTGTTTACATGTACATCAAGTGATATTCTGGATTACTAGCTGATAATCCCAGTTAGGACCATAGATAGAGTAAGGTGTTTATATGCCCCTATACTTAAGTAAACGGAATGGTGTGAGGATTGCCCTGGAAACGGAATTCACACAGATCACATGGAGTGAAAATGGCTCGTATCCTAGCGTTCGTACTGGTCTGTCATAGTCGAGATACGAGCTTTTCACAGCTATTGTAAGCGGGATATGGCGTTTACATGTGCCAGCTCATAGATAGAATACTCAAGTATCTCAAATAATTTTTTTAAATATCTGCATGTGAACACACCCACTACGCCACAATCGTCATGCATTGATAGGCTTCAGTAGTAAGTAGTTTTATGGAGGACAGATATAGCCTCAGTGACCTTATGAGCCCCTTGTGTTGTACCATAGTATTCTAGCTGAGAGCTAGATTTCGGCTAGTATTCAGTGTCCATCCTTGGAGCAGGTCGGCACATGCAGACACTGGGGGTTCGCGGTCTTTGGTCAGGGGGGAGCACTTCCATAGAATTTGTTTCTGTCTGTAGTGTAGCGGGGACCAAATAAGCGTTCTGCATCACCAAACTGCCACCCTGCTTCCCAAAGTCATGTCATGTACTGCTCATTCAGTTTCCTTTTGTGCAGAAACAATGACATTGTATATCTATAGGAGTCGAGTGTTAGAAAGCTGAAAAAAGAATACGATAATATAGCTCACATCAACCGTTTTTAAGGCCTATTCCTTATGAATAGTTGTCATAATTCCAATAGAAGCTCCCTCCCCCCAGAAATATTTAATTTCTTCCAGAAATTACCATGAAGCACACTAGTATCAAGAACTGATCAGGAATGGAACTGGAACTGGAAATTGGATCAGTTGTGCTGTTTGATTTGATGTGTTTCCATACATTTTTCCTCAATTCTCCCTTCAGATTCACCGCTCGAATCACCGAGCTAATGAAAGTCCTGAAGGAGCTCAACGCCGGCAAATACGAACGCACCATGGTCTCCCAGCCAGACAAAGGTAAGGATGACAAAATGGATGGGAGGGGGGTCATATCTCATGAATTTGCCGTGGTGCTCTTTTGAATCAAGCTCTTTATTAATTGTTTTCACTGTAGAATCGGATTCCGTAGAAAAGGTCACGCTGGTACCAGGAACCGGACAGGTCTTCAACATGGACAACATCATCAAGTACGTGTCGGGACATCCTTTATTCATTATGAAAATAAGCAGCGAAATATCTGGTCATGTTTTACACGAACGGGACGTTCGCAATGCATGTGTTGTGGCAATGAAATAACGTAATAATCGTAAAACATTCATAACACATCCGTAAGTCAAAGGAGTATATACCCACCTATTACCCAAATTTTCCATTGAACTGCATAAGAACGTGGGGTCACAGATCCCCACCTTCCTCAACAGCATGTTATTCAATAATGTGTCATTAATGTGTCGTGATACTGTTATTTCACTAGCATAATACATTAAAGCTACTGCAAGGAGAATTTTCAAAATATATCATTGTCATATTGGTTGTGATACCTTGGTATAATTATAGTGAACAAATGAGACCATCGCAGAAACAATTGGTAGCCTAAATCTCATGATAAGACCACATTTCCCATGAACCCCGTCCGTTTGCAGTTTGTTCCCGCCCCCCCGGCATGGGATTTGTTTTGATGACGACAGCCTTGCTAACTGTGAACGTGGAGTTATTTTTGTCGATGAAGCAAGTTTTGTTCGGAAAGGCTTTCTTGGCAGCGTAACGCCTTCAGCAGAACTCCTGTAGATCTGACCCAGTCGCACACAATATCAATACAGAATATTAGATATCGACGGACTTGTCACAGCCTCCTCAGTTGTCCCTCTAGGGCTGGGTATCTTTCAAACATTTCCGGTACTGGTACCCTAGCGTTTTTTCCAGCGTGCCTCTACGACGCGCAACGTTAGATAGTCAGTCACCACCGTTATTAGATCTTGGTACAAGCATGCTGCATGCTTATTGGCTCACTGATTAGATTTACCCCTCAGGTTATCGGAATTTGGTACCGAACGACGAGCCATTTTTCGATACTCATTAGTATCGCAGCAATTGGGTCGGTGCCATGAAAGGATGGAAGTTCAATACCCAGCCCTCTGTCCTTCATTCTGATCTGTCTCAACACGCTTCTGCTGTAATCCTCCCAGGACATTGAGTTCACAATGAAATATCGACGTCAAAATCCTCCCTAGTGGTGCCTTTTTAAGAGATGAGTCATAAGTGTGTCACGAACGTCCAATTAATGTCACGCGTTTACAAGTGTATAATTTTCATGCGCTTTCCCTAAAACGAGCGGCGTGTCCCGTCCCGCAGGTTTGACCACACCCCGCTAGCGACGCCCAACGGAGACATCCTGATCAAAGACCTCACGTTCGAGGTAAGTCCTCCAGCTGTCTTGTTTTCCTGGTCATGCTTAAAAATGCTCGGTCATTACTTTTCAAAACGATAGTTTGTTTCTGTTGGCTCGCCGCCAACCAACGTGTGCCACTAGACTTTATTTTTCAGCTGTTTCGACCTTTAGTACCTTTGCCAAAGAGTACACGTGACAAGATAGGTTAAAGTCATTATGCCAGTTTTGAGCTTTTTTTGTTTGTTGTTGTGTACTTGTTCATTGGTTTTTGTTTTTGTGTATGACATGTACATTTGCGGATGCTCATTATAATATCAAGTTGTCCAAGTAGACATGGCTCGCGTAACCATCCAGTGTCTTCCACTGAGACATCTATAGCTCCTTGCTATCTCCGTTTCTGCTGTAATGCCAAAAGCCGGGGTCATGGTGACTCGTTTCTGCTGTCGTGCTACCAGACACTGTGTCCTACCGTTCACTTCCTGATTCAGTTTGACCTCAAGTACACCGCTCACACCTGCATGTCCGAGGTCTAGCCAGTGTGGAAGTGGATTTTACATAGTTCAAACAACTTTGGTCGGGGCGTGTTTATACTCAAAGTTCAGCTGGCGTTGCTCGTTCTTACTACTACCTGATTTTATTTTTAATTTTTTGCAAATATGTTCTTCCTCCCTTCTTAATCTGAAGGTGAGGTCTGGCACCAATGTGTTGGTGTGCGGGCCCAACGGCTGTGGAAAGAGCTCTCTCTTTAGAGTACTCGGAGAGGTAAGAAATCTTTTGTATGCATATAGTTGTGGCCAACAGGTACTGATATTGAAATTTCACAACTTCCAAATTGGAGTGTAGCAATTCTGTACAGCAATGATTAAATCTCTATTTATTTTGGCAAAGATCTAATGCATCATACAATGTTACATTTTGAACAATTCGATTAATTTCAATAGTTTTTAAAATTGTAATGGGCATACAAATGTGACAAGACTAATTCAGTCAACAACAGTACCATAGTTAAACCCCATTATTGTGCTTACAAATTAATTAAGCACATATTTAGAATAATACTGATTATCAATTTTACAGATAAATATAGCTGGATTACTTTGATTGTTTTATTTATTAATTTATTATTCATATTAGTATTATTATTAGTATTATTATTATTATTATTTATTAAAAACATTTAACATTAATAATATAAAACATCAATCCCCTTATTAATTCTACCACCTTTTGTTCTCCAGCTCTGGCCTCTGTTTGGGGGGAAGCTGACCAAGCCTGAGAGAGGGAAACTCTTCTACGTCCCACAGGTAGACAACCCCACCCACTCCCCCTTTTCTCCCTGTGACCACACCTAACACTGACACGGCATGTGCTCAGTCCACTTAACATCGGTGTAAATCAACACAGGGAGTAGATTCTCAGATTGCCAAATTCAAACTTATCTTTGTAAACGAATAACCCGAGAGCGAGCGCTTTTGTCTACCGCTTGTCAAGTGACCCGCTGTGTTGTTTGTCCAGAGACCCTACATGACGCTGGGGTCCCTGAGGGACCAGGTCATCTACCCGGACACCGTGGAGGAGCAGAGGAGGAAGGGCATCTCCGATCAGGTAGGACACCGCGGAGCCGTGGAGGTCACTCCCGACGAGCCTGGTGGGGTGTGGTGTGGTGCGTTCACAATGTCCCCTAAGCCAGTTTAGTTTAGAGAGAGGAAAGGCTGGAATTGAGCTGGTTACCTCCTTAATCATAACATTACACACATATACACACAGGCAACAACAGATGGGCATATTGACTGGGAAGGTCTGTCATCAATCAGCACTCGCCTTGTATTGCCTTGAACCTGCTGTACCAGGCGGCGAGCTCAGCTCAAACCACGTTGTCTGTATAGGGCTTCAGTCTGTATAGGGCTTCAGTCTGCGCCACCAACAGAGCTTGACCAAAATCAAGAGCTAACAAGTCCAGAGTATGAGAATTTGTTTGCAGTAATTCCAACTTTTATATTATCAGAATCCTTTATATACCCCCTTCCCCCCATAGCCCCATGCCTTTTCATAATCGCGAGCAATCCCAAAACATTGTCATCGGATGCCCCAGAGAGAGAGAGAAAGATAGAAAGATAGAGAATGAATGCGTATGAGAGCGCATCTAACGTTACAACTTTATCATAGACTGGGCAATCACGCAGCCCTAATCTTTCATGGCTTTTGGTAGAATTTAACTTTGAGTTTAAGAAAATACTAGCTGATGCATTATCTGACTAGTCTGTGGACTGGAGAAACTGAAAAATTGCTGTTAACGGCTGTCTCATCAATGCCACAACTTGAGAGAGGGAATTACCTGATCTGCTGCACAGCGAACATTAACGTTGGAAGGGATATCTCATCAGGGAGGGCTTTGTAGCTGAACTTGCCATTCAAAATACCTTTTTCTTTATCTATTGCTGTTTGCTATTGCCATCCGACTTAACATTGCTAGCTGATTCCTGAACTATGTATCGGGCAAAGGGTCATCATAACAGAACGTGGCCATAGAATAGTGGCCATAGAAGAAAAAATAATTTGCATTAACGAGTTATTATCGCGTTAACTTTGACAGCCCTAGTCAATGCATCTAATGATCTATGCACGAAAGCGATTCCTTTTTTTCAGCAAATCTCTTAGTCATAACAAGGTTGTGTAAGCTAAGAAGTGTTGTGTTCAGGTGAAACAAAGTTTTAGTGAATTTCTCGCTCACCCAGAGCGAAGCTGCGTCCGGTCGACTCTGTTCGTGTCTTTCAATTGACTTTGTCTGCATTCACGCCGTCTCTAAATTTCGTTTTTTTGTGTTGTATTTGAACGTGCAGGCGCTCCGGCGCGCATGGCTCCCGAAATTCAGATCAAACTGTCAAACTAGGCGTTGCAGATGAAATCTGAATTAAGATCCAGCGATTGCATGTCCTATTTCTCGCCTAAAAAGTTGTCGGAAACCTATTTTAGTGAGTTTAGGTGGAAAAAAGAGAATGTTTACTGCTGTTTAAAACTATTTAAAAATGGCGTACTAAAGAGTACTAGCCAATCAGCGGCAAAGCAGGGTGGGTCTTCTTGGAATGTAAAAAAAAAATCACAACACAAACACATTGACGGGGGTACTATGCGGTGCTGGTACCAAAAGCGGAGTAGAGTCGTGTTGAGTTGAGCCGGTACCATGTGGTGGAAAAGCACCTCTAGTAGGATCGTGGCTGTACGATCTGGAGATAATCCAACAATGAGCGAAAAAAGGTGTGAAGACATGCGAGCACGGTTGATGTCAACAGTAGCATCGTCGATATTTCAAAAATTTGGGCTTAATGTAATTTGAGATTGAGATTGAGATTAACAAGTGTTAATCTCAAACCCCGAACACACGGACACAGGAGTGTCCTCGCGAACAACGCACCCTTTGTACCTGGCGACGCTGTCTCAGAGACGCTCTCGCTCAGGCCGCGTCTGTCTGTGTTTGTCCAGGTGTTGAAAGAGTACCTGGACAACGTCCAGCTGGGACACATCCTGGACAGAGAGGGCAGCTGGGACACGGTCCAAGACTGGATGGACGTCCTCAGCGGAGGGGAGAAGCAACGGATGGCCGTAAGGAGGCGCTCTCTTGTTTTTTTTGCTTTGTGTCCCGTCTGTGTTCAGTTTCCTCCTCGTTCACTACCAAATCAATAGGAGTTCACCAAACCACACGGGAGTCTGGGTACATCTACAAACAGTGTTCCTAATCCGTCACGGGGCGGGATTTGAACATTGTATTTTCCAGGTCTGGAAAAATCATAAAAAGTGTTAAATATCCAAAATTTTTGGAAATATCATGGAAGTTGTTAATTGTTTTTATTAATTTTATTAAATATATTTTTGTATAACTGGTCAGTTGTTTAATATCAAATGCATCTTTTTGAAGGTACTTTTGATAGCCTTGACATACCCAAATAACACATTTCCTAATTTCATAGTTACAAGACCCGGGACAACAGCAGCAAAAACGTGACATCTGAACATTAACAAAATACTTACAATAATAATTACACATTTCTGGAAATGGTGATATGTCATGGAATAGTCAAGAAAATTTGACTTGCAAAAATATAGAGGAACCTTGTACAGATAAATGGAACAATTCACTCTCCCTCACTGTCTTGCTGTGAAACTTTTTTTTTTCTTTTTTTCTTTTTTTTTCTTTTAAATGTATGTATTTATTTTCCTTCATAAGTAACAATATTGGCTACAGGCCAATTTCATGTCACCCTTAGACATAGTTTGATTGATCTGTGTGTGTGTGTAGATGGCCAGGCTGTTCTACCACAAGCCCCAGTTTGCCATCCTGGATGAATGCACCAGTGCCGTGAGTGTCGACGTGGAAGACTTCATCTACAGCCACTGCCGGACGGTAAGACCACACACCACACAAAGCCATATATATATATATATATATACAGACGTGTGACAAATGAAAGGAAAAAATAAAATAAAATATAGCACAACACAGGTGCATTGATTATCTCTGTCATGCTCTTCAAAATAAAATCATATAAAATCATATAAAACAGAGGCGATGTGACATGCTATGGATAATCAATGTACCTATGTTGTATTGACAAGTACCTATAGTGATCAAGTACATTTTCACGATTCTGCGTCATCTGCACGGGTAAATTCATAACCTCACGCAGGCGGACCTAAACCGATTGCATCTACATTGCAGTGCACTTTCAATCTTTGGCCCCTAAATATCGCCCTATGGATTTATTCCCAACTGTATAGACCTTTTCTAACTTGAAAACATGAACATTCTAAATAGGCCCCATTGTTAAACAGAGGCCAAAGCTGTTCCCCTAGCAACAGAATAGCAACAGAACATTTCTGAAACGCTCTATATGGTCAGGGGCCTGTCATACATGGGAGGGTCTACCGACTAATGCCAGCCATCTTACCTGGGTGGGTACAGCGATAAACCTGCATGCATTTAAACCTATGAGAAAAGTAGCATGTATGGTGCTCTTACCGCTCCAATTTTTACATAAACCTTTCAATAACTGTTATAATGCATCGCATTATTTTTGTAACAACCTATGGTGTCTATAATAATTGGAAATAGCTTACAGGAGTACATTTTCTACAGATGACCTAACATGTAAATACAATGTTGGTAAATTGGAACATGCTAAATATCTCAACAAAATACTTCACAGAATGCAATAAATACTCTAAATCAAGAAGTGCATTTTATGTTTGGCATGTTTCTCTCACTGTTTTGCGTTAAATCAAGCATTCTGTTGCTGACTCAACAGTACTGGTTGTTCTGGACATTTATGCTTTAGAAATAGTATGATGGCTGCATTTTTATAATGCAAGGACTGGGGTATAACTAAAGCCTTTCTCAAACTATGTTCATGCATATCTTGTGGACATGCCCTGCAAATGTTGTGACATTCAAACTTGAAGGTTTTTCACAAAAATGACAAAAGTTGCAACGGCCATATTTTCTTCAAATATCAGGATATCACCCCGGGACTCGGTAGACAAGTTTAACGTAATGTTTCCAGCTACCCTGACACATTTCTAGTGGATTTATTTCTGTGTCATGATTTTACAGTAAATTGAATTTTCTTGAAAGATTATTAAAAGCCAAATAATTTCGCCAATTTTTGACCAATCTTCTCTCAAACTATGTTCATGCATATCCCGGGGACATACCCTTTAAATGTCGTGACATTTGGGCCTGGCAAAATTGTTTGGCATGTCCAGATACACCATGTCAGCAAATTTCACATTTCTTGGACAAACGGGGTGGCAGGGCTGAGCATTAGACTTTGAGTGCTTATTATAGCGGCCCCTATGGGCCAATTAGTGCCATTTTTATTGGCCAGGTTACACATGGCCTGGACTATCATGTTGGTAAATGGACCAAAAAAAATAGCTTGTCATGGTCAATGCTTGTCATGGTGTTATGTCCAAAAGTTAACGATGTATTGTCTCTGGTCTGCAGGTCGGAATCACCCTGTTCACTGTGTCACACAGAAAGTCACTGTGGAAGCATCACAAGGTAAGAACTCACACAGACGGTCATATGGCCGGCGTGCTGTCGAGGGCAGGGAATGACCCAGAGCCTTTTAGCCACATACCGGTCACTTGACTGTAGCTGCTAAGTAGAGGCGGGCACTGATATGGAAACTCCATACTGATATCGGTTTCACTATCGTTTCGCTGATACAGTATCGATGGATGTCGGTTTCTGTTCAACAGTATAATCAGAGGGGGGTGGGGGGGAATTTGCCTATTTGAACTGTAGGAGATGTATCAGAGTAGAGCGTTATCTGAGGTACTAGTTGTTTTGCATCCACAAACACTATTGTGGGAGCTAAACAGATATATTTAAATATCCGTAGC
>OMKL01046824.1:0-11125 GCA_900302295.1 Parasudis fraserbrunneri
CCCCCACCGACAGCAGGGCAGTCTAGCCTCGCTCTCTGCCTCAGTAGGGGTCTCAACCCTGTCTGCTCCTGGGAAACTCAAAAAGATGCATTCTTGCCTTTACGCCGAGTTGAAAGGAAAGATCAGAGCATCCAATGTTTTTTGTTTCAATTTTGGCCGGTACACTTCCCTTCTATCTCTCTCTCTCTTTCTCTCTCTCTCCTTCTCTCTCTCTCACTCACTCACTCATACTGTATGGCTGCTTCCTGAACTGTGTTTTATATTTTATGGTTTACTGGATAGCACCGGATCAGCTGTTCTGACGTTTTTTTTTCAAGTCCAAGAGAAGAGGAATAGTTCAGGGTTGAGCGGCGCTTGGCCCAAGCCTCAGTTCTGTTCTGCACTAATGTGATTTGTGGCAGTGTCCCATTCCCTGTGGATTCAGCAGCACAGGCTAGCTTTTCTCAAAAGACTAAAAGAAAATATAAAGCCGTGTGTTTCTCGTGAAATGATTTCCAGCACCTATTAATTAAATCCTTTAAAGAAAGGTATAACACAGTGAAACACACAGTACAATCATTTAGCAGAGCCTATAGGTGTACAGTATGTGTCCCTACATCAAGAGATAGGGGTCTATATGTTCCAAGAGGTGAGCTGTGTAGGGGGAAGGGGGGGCGGATTTGAAGGGAGAAGTTTGTTGGCTCTGATAAAGACGCAGGTGTGTCAAAATGTTATTCTCTAATAAAGTTAATAAAGTCTGCAACTTAAGACCAAGGCTCTCTGAAGTTAATCCTCTCCTCAGGGGAGAAGGTACTGTAGTGAACTTATCTGGGTGTTGGAACAGTGGTTTCCACATGCAAAAGGAGACCTCGCTATGGTATTACTACGGTAAGTACCATAGGTGGATCTGGATGACTGTTGAGCCATAGTTGCCATAACAGTTGCTGGGATACCAGCATGTGACCTGAAAACCAAACAGAGCGGCAAAGATCTGCTTGCGCACTGTTTCACCTTTCCAATCAAGCTATGTTTTCATACCAGCGCCCAAGAGAGACAGGCTCTCCCTTGTTTTCACAGTGAGTATTGCACTTAAGGCTGTGCAAAATGACTGCGATGGAGTTAGCTTTGCCAAGTATTGCTTTCCAATGAGCTCCCTGCACTGGAAGAGCTGTCGAGGACAGTGCCAGCACAACACAAGCAGGCTTTGTTAAAGGAGCTTTGTGGGGAGACGGTCAGCGGATGGAGTATAGGCTAATGGCGCGTTCCATTTACCTCGGAAGTCGGAAGTCGGAAGTCGGAGCTGGAAATGACGTCACACCCGAGTTGTGAAGTCGGTGTTGTGATGTTGCTCCGAGTTTCTGAGACGGTAATCCGACTTCAGGGGGGGGGTTCCAGTTGAAATTTCCAAGTGGGAACTCGGAAGCTCCAACTTCCCAGTGCAAATGGAACGCAGCATAAAATAATGTCCCCATGACTGCTGCCATGGGCTACACGTGGCAAATTGTGGTCACTCATACACTCGCTCTTACATGGACATTTTGTCGGACGCATGCACAGATGTAGGTACTACCTTTTTCTCTGCATCTCCCTAAATCAATACCTTGGATGGCATTATCCACATGATCTCAATTTCAAGATATTAACAACACAAAAGCCACCCCCAGCTGCTAAATAGCAGCTCTGGCTCGAATGTCGTAATGTGCACCATGCACAGACCTGCACATTGCCAGCACCAGCTTAAGAGCAGTGACAGACAGTTCAATTAAAGGGGAACACCACTCAAATCAAGAATTCCAATATGTTATTCCCATGGCCTTGGAAAGTTCAGTCAATATTTGTGAACATGAGCTACTCTCCAAAAGCCAGAAACCACAAGAGTAAGACTCAAACCTGTGATGCCATCAGGTATAAAGTCTGGAGCTGCTCCACTGACTGAATGAATGGGAGACTAAATGTGTGTATCCACGGAATGTTTGTTTTCTTTTCTATACCAAATGAGCTTTATTCTGTAGTGTTTTCACTTTTGAAACAGAAAATGTACCCATATACTCAGAACATTCCCCTGGTTGCTCTCAATGTCACCTTTACTATCTCTCCCAATTAATTGTCTATGGAGCAGCTTTAGACTTTATACCTGATGACATCACAAATTTGAGCTTTAGCACTCTACTGTTTGGATTAGGGAGAGAGTTGGAATCTCTTAGTCTACAGGAATAACATACATTCATTCTGACAAGGGGCGTGGCTCCCCTTTTCAGCTCAGCTGGGACAATTAAAGCTCTTTAACTTTTCCTTTGTGATGTGTGTATGTGAGTGATTACGGTGAGAATCAACTCATGTTTCAACTGTAGAGCCAGTTTATTTCCTGTCAACATGCATACCTTTGTGCATTTTCCAAGACTAACTGATTAGCGATTGACGAGACACACTAGCAGCTTAAATTGCGAGTGAACGGTAGTTCAGCCTACATTAATAACCTCGGTTCCCTGAATACTGTAATTCCTCATTCGTATAAATGGAGAGCTGTTTCAACAGATCTGTTTGTAAGATTTAAGATTATAAATTGTACAATTATATATTTGGAAGGTTTTGGTTTTGATTATATTTTCTTTGTTATTTTTCAGAACCACACACATAATCACTGTTGTAACCTCCCTGCATTGGAAATTAAAGTCTCCCCTCAGAACTGATTCTCTGGGCGGAATCCTAGTCCTCCATAGTAGTCCTACTCAAACCAGTGTGTTCCCAAGGTGCCCTACTAAATGTGGGATATAGCAAAGCATAGCAGAGATATAGACGCAGGGCAATGTTTCCTACATCAAGCCTGACCGCCTCGTTTTCAGATCTTCAGAGCAGAGAACTACTGCTAAGCTAACTGCCTACACAGCTTGCATCAGCTGCCTCTCAACACAGTGAAAATGCTATTTAATCTAGCTAAATTCTAGCTTCAGTCTGCGCCACCGACAGAGCTCTGTTGTTACAAAATTCAAGATTACCAAAATCAAGTTCTAACGAGTCCACAGTATGAGAATTTGTTCGCAGTAATTCCAACTTTTATATAATCACAATGTTTTATTATACCCCTGCCCCATGCCTTTTCATAATCACAAGCAATCCCAAAACATTGTAATCGGATGCCCCTCAGAGAGAGAAAGATAGACAGAGGTAGAGAATGAATGTGTATGAGAGAGAGAGAGGGAGGGACAGAGTAGAGACCCATGTACACCTTTATCATAGACTAGGCAATCACACAGCCCTCATCTTTCATGGCTTTAGTTAGAATTGAACTGGAATGACAGAATGACAGAATTAGTGGACTGAAAAGAAACTGAAAAATCACTATTAATGGCTGTCTCATTAATGCCACAACTTGAGAGAGGGAATTACCTGATCTGCTGCACAGCTAACATTAATGTTATATGTGGAATCTGGAAGGGCTTTGAAGCTGAACTTGCCATTCAAAATATATTTTTATTTATCCATTGCTGTTTGCTATCGCCATCCGATGTAACGGGCGGCACGGTGGCACACTGTTGCCTCACAGCAAGAAGGTCCTGGGTTCAAACCCCGGTATGGGGCCTTTCTGTGTGGAGTTTGCATGTCCTCCCCGTGTTTGCGTGGGTTTCCCCCGGGTCCTCCGGTTTCCCCCACAGCAATAATAAAGACATGTATGCTAGGTTGTTGTGTGTGTGTGTATACTCCTGCCATCGCCCTTGACCAGAGGTACTGGCATTACAACTGGAGATGGTCCCCGGGCACCGCACTGTGGCTGCCCACTGCTCCTTAGGATGGGTCAAATGCAGAGAACACACTTCAGTTGCCTTGTGTAATTGACAAATAAAGTAACCTTGAAACCTTTAAACCTTTAACGTTGCTTGCTGATTCTAAGCGACGTGTCGGGGCAAAGGGTCATCATAACAGAACATGTTTTAATGTGTCAAAAACAATTAGAGGCATTAAAATGAATTTGCATTAATGCTTTCCTGTACAGGTGTGTTTTCAGGAGAGATTTAAAACAGTCAACACCGCAGGTGAGGGGCAGCAGAGGAGAAGGCTCTGTCACCCATAGTTCGGAGTCTCATTTTTGGGGACAGTAAGGAGGCCTGAGTCAGAAGAGCGGAGGGAGCGACAGGTAGGCAGGGCCAGAGCTATGTAGGGCCTTGAAAGTGAGCAGCAGGACTTTGAAATCAATCCTCTTCTGGACAGGCAGCCAGTGAAGGTCACAAAGCACTGGGGTGATGTGATGGCGGGTTGTGAGGAGACGGGCGGCTGAGTTCTGCACGTATTGTAGTCTGTTGAGTATGTGAGGGGAGACCACTGAAAAGGGCATTACAATAATCAATGCTTCGAATACTAACACACGCAAGGTAGGGAGGATATCCTGCAAGCATAACAGTTTGTTGGCCTGCTATCATTAGCTTGCAGGTGAAACCAAAAAAAAACCTTCACATATTTCCACAAATGGCTGCAACTACAGTACACATGACATTAGTTTTGTTCTTGTTTCCACCTGCACGCATGACAGTTTGTTGGTGTAACCAAACGGATTTCACATATTTCCACAACTAGCTGCACCAGTACACATGACATTAGTTTCGTGCTCGTTTCCGCAAACACCCGGAGGTGGATTTACATAGAAATACTGCTCCTCTGACCCAGGGGTCATCACCACAATTTAATTACATTAAGAGACAGCTAAATTAGACTTTGCAAACAGGCAGGGCTTAAAGGATTACTGGTCCTCAAACTGGGAGGGATCAAATTCTACCTTCCAGCATGAAACAATATGCCCTGAGCCGGGTTAGTCTCTCTCTGTGGAGAGGGATGCAGGGAAGCTATGTTGTGGACAACCTGAAGGATGAAGATCTGAATGAGAAACAGGGAATACGGTGTTGATCACAGTCTGAATACGAAGTCTCTATGGTCATCTGAATGAATGGCCTCCGCCCTGGGAGTAAACGTGTAAAAGGGAAGAGGTTTCTTATGCATTTTCACACTCGCAGCAAGAAAGTTTGTAAAGGAGATTTGGCTCAATATCACGATGCAAGAGAGAAACGTCTTCTCTCAGATATTAAATTTATAGCTTCTGACATTTGTAACCATCTGGAGCCCCACTAGGCAAGGGGAAATCTGCCTTTGAAACTGTAGGTAGTGGAAGCAGACATCAGGTGTGTCTAATATGAATGCCTATGACACACTAGTTATGAAATGGGCAGTAACACTTGTGGTCCCTGCTAGAGGGTGACTTCTGACAATGTGAAACAATATGCCCTGATCCTGACCGTGTCTGTGTGGAGAGAGATACAGCGAAGGGAATCTATAGTGGACAACCAGATGAGAGTAGTTTTAATCAATGGGATATAGGGAACACAGATTGATCACAGCCAGAATACAGCACAAAGACTATATTAGGGCTCCGGCGAAATGGTCAATATAATATTGTGATATTTTGTCGTATTTTTCACAGTGTAGCAACGTTTTCTTTTTTATTATTTCACCCATGCACGCAAAGCGCTGGTGAGGGGGTATTGCAATCACTCCTGTCCGTGTGTGTGTGTGTGTGTGTGTGTGTGTGTGTGTGTGTCTGTGTGTCCGCATCAGCCATAACTCCTACAGTTCTGAGCCGGTTTGGATTAAACCTTGCACATAGGCTGACAACATAGGCCTAGAATATTTTTCAAATCGGTCAACGACAAGCATTTTATTTGAATGAATTTCCATCATTGTCAACTGAAATAAATATTGAGGGTAAACAAGGGCGCTATGACACAAAGCCTCACCTAGGCTCCTGTAATCAGCTCTCTGGCAACACTTTACAACATGCCAATAACCGAGTGAACCTTGCATTGTAGTTGAAATACCTATGCATTATAAACATTCTTTTCCCAGTGAATCTCTTAGCTACATTAACATTGTGCAGTGAGAACAGTCTTATGATTGAGGGTTAAGTATGTCATGTTCATTATTGCCCATTTGGCCTCTGTCATCTTGTTATAAATCAGGAAATGCCTTTTGATAAATCTAGTGACCTATGCATGAAATTGATTATTTTTTCCAGCAAATATGAGTTACAACAAGATTGTGTAAGCTAAGCAATGTTGTGTTAAAAGGTGAAGTATTTAGGATGTTCGCTATTTCGCCAAATGAGATGGCTGGTCTAATGTAATGGCAGAACGCACATTTGGCTACTTTCTCACTACACTATTCAACACGATCCGTCTCCGGGGAAGGAGAGAATCCAAACCAGGAGTTTTCTTTTTACTTGCTTTACAAGTGAAATACAAAAACGTATGCCGATTTATGAGACCAATCACAGCTGTAGAAGTAGAACTGTATGTGGCACATTATCAGGTGCGCCGTCATGGTTCATAAATGGAGACGTTCCAGTGGTTTCGTGAGTGAATGGGTGGCGAGTGCACACAGCTGTCAAGCAGCGGTTCCAAAGTGTAAGGACCATGCAGGCAGAGGAGTGGATAAACATTCTAGTGAGGCATCTTGCTCCATTCATGGCAGGAATGAAATATAGCCTAATAACAAAGTTTCATAGATGGTGAATACTTCCAAGTATGATACTTTATACTTCAGAAGTATGATATTTAGACGTGGTCCTCAAGATGAATGGAAGTGAATGAGGAGCCTGACACCTAGGAGGAATGGTGGTGTTGACAGCAGACAAAAGGAACAGCAGTGGTCTCTAGCTTACTTGTAGATAACCTTAGATAGAGGTAAGACTGCTGAATTTTGACAAGTTCTACTAAAGTGAATTATCCCTTCAAATTTTTATCTTAGTAAAGTACCCATGATATATAAATCAAATGCCTGTCCAATTAATTTGATCTGGGACGGGGTCTGTTTTACGATATAGGAAAAACCATGGTGAAAAGACCCTGGAGGAAAAACTATTCAAGCTCCGATACAGCCAAAGTGTTATTGTCGGGACTGACTGAAAAAAGAAACATAATGTTCAAAAGCATGAGCGGTGACAGGAGCAGAGAGCTGCTGTTGACGCTGATGTCATTTCATGTGACTGCGGAGGCCAATCCTCGATTTGCAGACTTTACTGCAGGACTTTCCAGAGCAGCGGGCTTGAGGTTGCACTGCTTTAGTAGGTTTCTGGTGTGATCTTTGAATCTTTTCTGCTGGCCCCCCAGGGGACAGTTTACTGTCAGGGAGATGGCTGTACAGGGTTTGAAGTGGTAGCCAGGTAGGGAAGAATGCGAATGACATGGCCTACCTAGCGGAGACGGTGTTTTTATGTTTGTGTCCATAGCTGTGAGGCATGTGGTTCTCCCATGTTATCACCAAGCTGCACTGGAGGCACCTTATATGGAAATGGTTGAGCATGTTGATATGGTATTCGTAGGGGGTCCATGTTTCTGTGCTGTACACGAGGGTGGGAACGCAGACAGATTTTGTATACAGATACACTGGTGCTGTTCTCCTGATTCCAAACATGTTCAATGATTCTGGAGCGCAGCTGACCAAAGGCTGCTGAGGCGCGGTTGATATGGGTTTGGACTTTTGTTGTCAATGTGATCCACCACTTTGAGAGGTATGCCATTGATTGTAAAGACTGGTGTCTCAGCTGATGAAGAAACAAGCTGCGTGATGATTTCGGTCTTCTTGACATTTGCTTGGAGGCCGACAGTGTCATAAATTTTGCAGATGGCCTCATGCATGAAATGCTCTTACAAATTTTAGCCCTAAATCTAGTCTTACAGACAGGAAGCAAAGCCTGATGGCTATAACTTTGCCCCTGACATCTATTGTGTACCTCTTGTAACATTAATGTCTTTGCAAGCCTGTGTGATTGCCAGTTACAAGAGGTACACACTATATGTCAGGGGCAAGGAGTTACAAACAGCCATCAGGCTTTGCTTCCTGTGTGTGTAAGAACAAATCTGTGCAGAACAACATTTCATGCATAAGGCCCATTATGCAGGGCCTCTCAGGTGTACACTAAGAGGGTGTAGTCATTAGCACACTGGAATTCAAAGATCTGTGTTGTTAGGGTTTTAGTGAAGGCTTGAAATCAACTGCCATGGAGAAATTCACACTATAATAACTTGTAGGGAAGTAAATAATGACTAAAAAATTTGGTGTGTGCAATACCCACTAAAAACAGCATGTTCAATACAAGGGAAGAAAGAGGTTCTGGAAAATAAATAATTAAAATTAGATTTAGATTATTTTCTTTGCAGAAAACTTAACAAACATGTTCCATAGATTCAAGGAAGTCATATAATTTTTTCCCCCAAAAGATACATAATATGTCTCCTTTAAATATGACCAGAGCAAGGACACCACCCTGCTTAACTCCAACCTCTTCATTGACTGGGTCCAACTTGAGACAATCCATCACTAAGTGGGCTTTCATCCCTACATGGAGCTGCTTAAGGATGATCAGGAATCTGGGTGGGACACCCAGTCTGGCTAGCTGTGTCCACAGTCTCGGTCGATGGTGTAAAAGCCTTCCCCAGGTCAATGAGAGCCATGTAGAGGTTTTTATTGTGTTTGCTAGATTTGCTACAAACATCATGCCTGATGTGTTCCTCCCTTTTCCAAAGCCACATTGTGTCTCTGGGAGGATGTTTTCAGTCATGTGTTTGGAGAGGAAAGACATTCCACTACTCTTGCTACAGACCGCTTTGACTCCTTTCTTCTTGTAGAGGACAGGTGGGATGGATTGTGTGATCCAGACAGTAGTGATTAAATGGTGAACGTGGTGGGTGTGCAGATATCCTCCATGTCTGTATATTGCAGCAGGTATGCTATCAGGGCCTGCACTTTTGTTGTTCTTCAGTCCTCTGATGGCCTAGAGGACTGCAGAGAACTGGGGCAGGGAGGCAAGATGATAGACTGGAGGGAGATTGGGTAGAGAGTGGAGTAGAGAGGGGTTAGTGGTATTCAGCCCACCTCTCAATGATCGTTTGACAATCCTTGAACAGGGTGTTGCCATCTGCTGATCTTACAGGGGCCATGCTTTGTCTTCTTGGGCTACAAAGAGATTTAACAGCAACATAGAAGGCTTGGAAGTTGTTGGGAGTCTGCAAGGCTTTGAATTTCATTCATGTTGATGATGAGGTCTGTGAGAGACGTCTGTGAGAGATGTCTTTGGGAGACATCTGTGAGAGACGTCTGTGAGAGACATCTGTGAGAGACATCTGTGAGACGTCTGTGAGATGTCTGTGAGAGACATCTGTGAGAGACATCTGTGAGAGACGTCTGTGAGAGACATCTGTGAGAGACGTCTGTGAGAGACTGAGTCTGGGTATATTGGGGGGACGAGTTTCCGACCCAGAAGTAGCGCGTGAACGGCCTACTGAGTTGGATAAAGAATGTTGGGGACATTTTTGATACACAAGTTGTGACTTTATGCCAGTTGACCGGCACCACCATTGACTTGTTCAGTCACAATCAAACCCAAAAGTGGAAAGAATCACATTATTTTTGGTAGAGTGCAGTAGAAAACAATATCATCAACTTTTTAAACAGTAGTGGCCTAAAGCCATAGTTTCTGTATTTCGAATTATTTACGCTGTTATTGGTTCAATGTTTCTCCCGACTTTGGCACATGAACGCTAGCAGGTCGGATGAAAACGGCACGGAATGTGCAAGTTCTGACCCTCCGAGTTCCCGAGGACCATGTGAATGCGGCAAAACCCAAGGCTAATATTTTGAAGGCTAAGTCACCAGTATGTCACCCAATGGGAGATGGGGGTGCGGCACATGCTCACATTGCACTGATGGAGTGTTAGTGGACCAAAATGAATGGAAATGCGGACACATTTTAACATGCCCCAATTTTTCACAGGATATGATGTGATATGATGGCAGTGAAGGGGCGTGGCCTTCTGTTCATTGAAAGGAGATGTCAAGTTAGTATCATAATACATGAAGCTTTCAAATGTAAACAAATTCATGGGACCAGTATGATCAGTTGCTATGGGAGATTAACATTGGCTAACCTGTGCTAGCAGGTGATAAATAAATTGTGACAGTTGCTGTGGATGTTTTTGAACCACTAAAATTAACTAAACTGTAGCAAACTAGTTTCATTACTTGTTTGTGGACTAGCTAATATCCTTTACAACTACTGAAAACTGACAGACTGATCGATGGGCCAATCAGGTAACCGGTAGTACATTATGTGATATCATTCAGGAAGCAGATTGGATATCTGAAATGGCTTGATTTTGTTGATATCCAGGGGGATAGAGATCAAAGGGCTTTAGTCATCATTTTCACAACAACAAGTCTAACATTTTAGGTAAGGTTACATCAACATACCCTCTGTAAAAAAAAAAAAAAAAAAAGGTCATTTTCATTGTACTGAATCTTTAAGTAAACTCAGCTATTTATTCAGGCTAATATGTTGTTAACTTATTGCAGGATTGTGTGTACTTTTTGGACAGAGGCAGTGTTCCCCACCTTACACTTCTAAGTGAGTGGAGATGGTTAATGCAAAGGTTAATGATATTATTTCTCACCTCTTGTACATGTTTTTTTTTTTTTTTAAGTAACAGTGTCATTTAGAAGCATAGACATCATTTAAGGGTCCTACAGGCAAAAAAATATAGTGCAACCTCTTTTGGTGCCAAACAGCAGTTATTTGGCAAGTAATCACAAGGGAACCTCTTTTGGTGCTATATGGCACCTATCCTTAAAGGTTCTATATGGCACCTCTAATGGCGCCATATAGCACCATTTGAAAAAGGTTCCATTTACTCTCAGCAGTGGGTCTCTGCTGTTGCGTGCACTGGAAAAAATGCTCACGGGTATAAATTTGTGCCAGCAATTTATCTGAACAGCTAGCTCTCTGGGCATTTCTATTCCCTATGAGACTGGCTGTGGTTTTTCCAATCAGCCTTAAACAATTACTTGGGGGATCAGAGAGACCATTGCCAGTTAAATTGCAGTTTTTCCAGCTGCCATTGTGCGTGCTGTCTAAACCATAGCGTACCACAGAACTCCAGTGGCCTGCTGGACAAAAAAAACATGCTGAAAAGGAGGAGGGAGGCAGATCAACGCTGACATGCCCAGTGTATTCAAACTCAGCACTCTTAGATATGAGCTTCTAGTTAGGGTGAGACACCATAGCTTAAGGCAGAGATACAGCTCACTGAGCTTTTGCAGGGGTAAGGGG
>OMKL01046839.1:0-14559 GCA_900302295.1 Parasudis fraserbrunneri
AACGGGGCGGTGTGTGTGTGTGTGTATATGTGTGTGGGTGTGTGTGTCACTGCTGTGTGTGTGTGTGTGTGTGTGCGCGCATGTGTGTGTGTGTGTGTGTGAGAGAGAGAGAGAGAGAGAGAGAGAGAGATCACAAGATTGTGTCACGTCAGATAACACAAGGCAGTGTGTCTGTAGGATCACATATACAGTACTGTACTTGTCTCTATATCTGTCAGCTGATCATAAACACCCTGTGTTCTCAGACCCCCGGACCGGGAAACACCAGGCTATAGGGACGCACCGATGCCGCTCCTTTTTCCACTGCCGATACCGCTTCTGGCCGCTAGATTTTAAGTATTGGTCGATACCGGATCCAAATCATGACTTTTACTGAACAGTGTAGACTTTGAACCATTTAGTTTGGGGTCACTGTGCTAAAATGACTGAGATAAAGGCTAATCCATTTTTCTATCCATTAATGAGGTCTAACATGCTTCTATGTACCAAACAGATGCATCAAATCCAGTCACTCTGCTTAGATTACTGTCATGTTGCACTTGGCTCTCTTGATATCGGATGTTAGTATTGGGGAAATTGTCCAATCCGGATCCCCTGTTTTAGCCTGGTTTCAGCCCCATATCTGATACTAGTATCGGTATCGGTACATCCTGACCACACACCAGGCTGACTGAGAGTGAAAGTGGATTATTACCAGTTGCCCAGCCATATGGCAGACTCCCTACATTACTTAAAATAATCGCACATTTGTATTTAAACCATTTATGATGTCTTGTAAGATTTGTATAGGCTACATCTTTACCATATGGGAATATACATGGCTAAAAAACAATGCAGTAGTTCATTGTGACATGAAACTCCCGGTTGCTGCATTGTAATCTTGTATCATCAGCAATTCAACCTCCAGTGTAATGAAGTGAGCTTCTCTAAAACAATCTAAAATGATATATTGCAGTATTTGTAGTATCACAATATACTGTATATTGAATCGTGACCCCTGTATTGTGATATGCATGTATCACTACATTTGTGCCACTGTATGGCCTAGGGTAGAGCAAGAAAAGTTAGATTCAGCCGTCTCCTCCTGTCCCCAGCTCAGTGTTACAGCCGGGCAGGGACCTCCTTTCACCTTAGCTTCACTGACCCAAAGCCAGGCCTGACACGGGGCTAAGCCCAGTTACATCAGATCTGACAGACTGAACCTATTTCCTGTCGTCCATTGTCCTGTTGCCTTTTGTGCTGTGTCCTATATACTGGGTCAAGACACACACACACACACACATACACACACACACACACACACAAGCAAAACTTGACAGCCTAGGGCTGTGTAGCTACCCTCCTCGCCCACTATATAATATATGGTGTTTGTTTGGTGTATCTTTCCAAGTCAGCTACATTACCCAGATGCAGTCAAGCATAGACGGTATAGGACACACACTCAGTCAACGGGAGTAAACAGGCAGGTCTCTGCACTGCCAGAGATATAGACCAACAAATCTATACAGCTGACAGAACGGGACACAAATCTTGAATTTGATAAACTTGGGGTCAGGACGCAGGTCGACACAAGTTATTCCGACGATTCTGAACTGTTTGTGTGGAATGACGGTACAGAGGGGGGGGGAGAGATAGGGCGTCGGCGCCTCGGGGGAAAGGGAAAAAGAAAAAAAAAAAAGAAAAAAAAGAAACTGCCAGGAAGTGTAAAACAAACAGAGGCCTTCTTTTCTGGGGGAGATGAGAGCAGATAAAGCACATCAGAGGAAGAGTCTGCTTTATCAGAACAGACGGAGCGACCTGGATGAGAAATACACTCTCGGAGGACTGAGGAGGAGCGGGTAGAAGAAGAAAGAGAGAGGGAGAGATATGGAGGGGAAGTGGATAGAGGGTTAATATGCTCCTCTTTCCTATGATCTACCGCTCAGTGAGCAAATGAGGAGAGTTGGGACTCAATGGCAGGTTTTGTTTAAATTAACAGTTCAATTAACAGCCAGCTAATGGCTTAGGAAATATAATGGGTTAATAACTCCAGCCAGCCAGATCAATCATCTGATTGCAAGGATGAAGAGAGAGAGCTCCGGTGTATGTGTGTGTGTGTGTGTGTGTGTGTGTGTGTGCGTGCGTGCGTGCGTGCGTGCGTGCATGTGTGTGGGTGTGTGTGTGTGTGTGTGTGTGTGTGCAGTGAGGCATAAGGAGAGCCGGCAGCCTTTCAAGAGGAGCATGTGTCTAACTTCCACCACTGCTATGGACTGGGTCACGTATGTCATTAGCTCCAGCTGCCTCACTCAAACGGCTCCAGTGCCCACACTTGCACAGCCGGGAGGTGGGAGGGTGGGGGTTGTGGTTTGTGGTGTGTATGTATGTATGTGTGTACGTTTTCTATGTATGTACGTGTTAAAATCTTTTCTTTTTTTTCTGTTTTTGAAGGGGGGGGAAAAATGTATGGAGGAGGGAACAGTGTAACACCATGAAACTGTGGATCACACATCTCCGTATGTAACGGAGTTGGAGAAGTCTGTTAAACTCCTCATAAATACTGCCCTTCGGCCAAATGGAGTGCAAGTTTTTTGATTTGGCTCCATCGGTAGCGCCGCTGCCTCCGTTTACTGCTGGCAAAAGCACAGGACTGGTGGGTTTGAAACCAGGCCGAAGTACAGGTTTCAGCCTCGGAGCGGAAGAGAAGGTCCTTGACACCTGTGTCGATGACACCTGTTATCATTGGCGCCGCTTGACCCGGACGGCACGCTGAGCCCCCGCTCTCCAGCAGGGGTCACTGTCACTGCAATGTGTGGAATGAATTCAAGAGGGTTAAGTGTATCGGAGTAACCCTGTTAAAATCGCTCCTCATAAATAAATACTGCCCTTGCTTTGGATTTGGTTCAGTCGGTATCGTTGCTGCCTTTTCACGCCAGCAAACACAGCACTGTTTTGAAACCGGGTCGAGGTAACAGTTTCGGCCTGGGAGAGGATGCGAAAGTCCTTGCCAGCATGAATGACACCTGTAACACATACGAATAGGGACACTCCACACATCCCATGCAAATAGAGACACACCACATGGGCTAGGAGGAAATGATGAGACACACGCATTTAGGAATAAGTGGTAGTATGATGGTAAAACTACCATGGTAAAAGTTATGTATGACCGTGGTACCACTTTTGTACTTAAATAATACCATGGTATAATCCAATTTAAACCATGATATCAATGGTAATATCATGGTATTTAAAAAAATTGTTTTATCACTATCATCGTAGTGACCAAAAAATGAAGAAATACCGTGATACATTTTTTGGAAATACCATGATACTTTTTCATAAGGTACCCCAACGTTCTCACAGAAGAAGTTCAGCACTGGGAAGCAATGCTACTTCTTATAATGCAGTTTGTCTCCCAGTGGTAAAAGGAAGCCATTTTGAAATGGTTTGATGACAACACTGACTCATCCTGACTAGCACCTGCATGAACCCATGACCAAGACACAAAACACTTTACTTGATATGATATCTTGGGCATACCGCCCAGCCCTACTTCCTGTTCTAAGTTTTTGTCTATTTATAATTATTATTATTACTTTTTTTCCCACTTTTTTTTTGGGACAATAGGTAAGGTTGAAGTTTGTCCTTGAATGTTCAGATATCACTGTTGTTAAAGTAATTTCAAGTAATAAGTAGTAATCTAAATACATATACCATAATCAAATAAACACTAGTAGGCCTATCTTTTATCTTTCAAGTTTTTTAGACTGAAATAAAATTAATCAAACCCAACCGTTGTGAAAATGCAAGATTTTATGATGTATCGAATCAAGAGTGAGTGTGTGTGTGTGTGTGTGTGTGTGTGTGTGTGTGTGTGTGTGTGTGTGTGTGGTCAAAGCTCACTGATTAGGCTAATCTCTCAAAGGCACTTCCTTGCAACAGTTTGGTCATCTTCTTGAGAGGGCCTGAAATTCTTTTTGCACGCCTCACCACTTGTTTGCTTGAGAGGCTGAGATTGCCTAACCGCAGGAATCCTCCATGGAGATCACTGATGTTCCCCCTCCTCACACACACAGATACAAATACAGTCACATACAGACACACACACACACACACACACACACACACACACACATTACTGACATTTCTTTTTGGGGCGTCTTCAAATTACCACGCATATCAGTTAAGCATTGCCAAGACCCTTTGTATTATTCCTCTTGATCTCCTGTGCTTACAGGGTCAGCTCCTGCCCCAGCGCTCCCTACGTCTCCCTTCTCCTCCTCCTCTCTGTGCTCCTACTCCTCTCCCTCTGCCAGTAGAGCCACGCATGTTATTCCTGCCTCTTCCTCTTACACGCTCTACCCCCCTGGGACACCCTGCTGTGCTCCTGTCTCCACTCTACCCAGACTAAAGCAGAGAGAACAGCATGGCATGCTGCTCCGGTCTGCATCCTCCCTTAGAACGGGGCCTAACAACACTCCAAGCGCCATAAGGTAGCTCACTATCCAGCTAACTAGCACCTGGTTCTGCTAGCCGCTGTCAGTTAGCTTGTCAGGCAGGTCCAACCAGAGTGGGGCACCTGCTGGGGTTCTGGCTGGCATGAGCTCACCTGAGGAGGTGTGAGGACAACACTGCCCGTGCTCCTAATCCCAGTTAAGACAAGCCCAGCGGGCGAGCCAACACAAAAGAGCTTGGTCCAGTGTTAGTGGAATTAAAGAAAAGCCTCTCCTCTGTTGTTATGCTAATCCACGAGACAATGATTATCTGCAGGGCAACGTTGCCACGGTGATACACATGGCTCAAGACAGAATCAATTCAGGAACCAATAGAGGCCTGGCATGGAATGTTTGTATTATTTTTCTTCCAGCATGGCTGCCTGTAACTATTGGTAACCACTTTCAAAAGAAAATGCCTAATTTCTGTGCAGTGGTAGAGTAGGTAAAACAATGGAAAAGCATCCAGTTAGCTTCCATTGCCATGTACATACAATGGTTGCTATTTTACAGGCAGCCATGTTGGAGGACAGAGAATTACACAAACATTCTGCGCAAAGCCTCTATTGCCAGGGAAAACAAATGGGGTGGACGATGCTCCTGTGAGCAAAACAGAGACTGAGTGCGGGAGCATTTTGTTATTCCAACCAAGCCGAAGGGTCAGCTTTCAAATGGAGGGGTAAGCTTACAGATGAATGGGGCAGCTTGACCCTGGCTAGGAGTGACCTCTACATGCCGATAGAACCTCCCTGCTCGCCTGGAGGGACACTTCAATAATGAACATTTAATTAGCTATCAAATGCCTTCAGGGCACATTATAGGCCCGCTGCAACAATTAGAGCATACCATATTACTTCCAATACCACACTACTCGGTATGCAGAGCATGTGTAATGATGGCCACGGCGCTGTGCGAGGGGGAAGCTTGCATCCATCATACTCTCCACAATGAAACGGCTCAGGTGGGTGTGTGCAGCATTAGATTTATGTAAACATCCACAGTTTGGAGGAGAACCATAACTAAATCTAAAATAATCCCCCATTTACTCTAGAAATCAAAGAGGAGTAAAGCTCGCTGAATGTCTACGTGTCGTCGCGGTACTGATGTGCCAAGTGTAATTCTTTGCTTTAGACACCAGATCAAAGTAAGAAAAAAGCAGGGAAAGGCATTGTTTTCTTTTCTTTTTTTGTAACTGGCTGTCACGCTGTTTCTTTGTAGTTGGCTATTTGCAAACCTGGTTCCTTGGCGGGCACTACACAAGGACGCTAGTGGCCTCCGGCTAGTGCTGCTACTTCCATCTCAGCAACAGCACCACCAACAGAAGCTCTGAACTGTTAACATGGAGAGGATATACCACTGTCCCAGACTGCATCCATCTCTCCATCAGGGCTTCCCCCCGGTTTGGTCTTAGTCGACCAAGACTTTGTTAGTCGTTTTTCTTTTTTTCCATACCGGTACTGAATGATATTTCCTGAAAAATGATAAGCACATCTCTGGTAAGTACGTGATTTAGAGGACCATTCCGGTCTCATTTTGACTTCTTGTCGTTATCTCTCATTTTGTGTTCATACGTCATAGGTGTATACAGTATGTATTTTGGCAGATCTCAGCCTACCTTACTAAACTCTCACTCTCCCCTGACACATCTCCTAATCACGCAGGGTCTGACATGAGAGCAGAGTCAATATGAAACTACACAGCATTTATGTTGACATGCTAGTGCAACACCTCCACTGTATTCTAATCATGTAGTGTCTGATACAAAGGCAGAGTCAATATGAAACGACTGCATTGATGTTCATGCTAGATCTATGGCTCCAACATGAGCTAAATAGTGTCTGACACAAAGGCAGAGCCGATAAAACTAAATGACTGATAAAATTTAATTTTCTTTCTTTCTTTTTGCTTTTCTGTCTCTCAGAGGAAAGCCAGTTGATTGAGTTATTTTCATTTGAACTTTGACAGTGTTATTTCTCACTTTCACCCACGAACGGAGAGAGAGGAATGACAGGTTACAGGGTGGGTGCAGATAGTAATCTACATTCACACAAAGGAAATGCAAAAACGTTCAATGTCCCACTTGAAGCAGCCCGGGTGCACGGCTGAGGAGGCAATAGGCTACAAGACAGGTGGTGTCACTGCAGAACGATGTGCTGTGTGTGAACATGGCTTCTTTTATGCATACATGGGGAAATAATTATCGATGTGGCTACAGCACTGGTAGAAGACAGCCCTACTTTCCATCCAGGCCTCCACCAGATGATGACTGTTCCTAGTCTGAACAGTCTCTCTCTCTCTCTCTCTCTCTCTCTCTCTCTCTCTCTCTCTCTCATTCCATCTGCCATTTCATCCATCTGTTGACCTTATTCAACAACATTCCACTCATTCATGTGGCTTTTTACTCAGAGGTCTAGAAAACATGGCATCCCTCTCTCCCTCTCTCTCCACACACTGTCTGACTATACTGCATGTCTGTCCACAACAGGGGCAATGAAGACACACACTATAATGTTTGTCATGAGATGCCGTATCCCAAGAGCAAGGCTAAGGCTGAGAAAATTGTGCTTCAAGCCAATGGCACCAAGGTAATTCACAATGCACACATTTTGTTTTACAAAGACACACTATTTGCTAATGTTTTGTGTAAAACTTTATGTGCCAGTGTAGGCCTATGTTTATATATTGCTTCTTAGCTTGCCAGAATGTTAAATGGAATGATGTTATTAGTAAACCCTGACCCACAGGTTTTTGCATGTACGCATCCCAAACTTACATCATTGATACGGCTTAAGTTGGGCTCTAGAGTAAAAATACAAATTCCTTAAGTTATGATTATGTGGTAAGAATTCTTTGGCAACTTTGTTAGAGTCTCAAAAACAAGCTGTGAATCATCCCCCTTCTGGCTTTGCTGTGTGGTTCTTCCACCCTTCCTGCCATTTTGATTGGAGAAAAAAACAAACATTATCCAAGCTCTGGAGTTTCACCAATCCTATATTTAATGTTTTAATTTCTGATCCCCTCCTGCCTTGTTTCCTAATGCCCCTCTCCCTGCCCTCTCTCTGTCCAGGTGAATGGGGGGGCATGCTTGTACACATGCTCCCTGAGGCCCACAGGGATCTACGGAGAGCAGCACCAGTTGATGAAGGACTTCTATCAGATGGGCATGCGAACGGGAGGCTGGGTCATTCGGGGTGTCCCCAGACACATCGAACATGGGCGGGTCTATGCAGGTGAGAAGAAATGCCCCTTCTTGGCAACCACAAGATGTAATGGACATTCAGACATTCCCAGGATTTCTGTTATTCAAACTGCTTGAAAAGCAAGTCTGGTGAACCACTCTGTACGCGTGCGCCCAGTGAAAGCTTTGTGTAGTGAAATATGTTTACACTCCAGAAGGGGAGACACAGTGGTGACATTTCCTCTTGAACCTCAAGGATGTGAGTTCTCCAACCTAAGCAGATCCAGCTCTGGATTTGGATCCTTTTTTTAGTGATTTATAAGCAATGTGTTGATCAACAACAACCCTTGTGGTATCCCTGCAACTGACGTGATGGTGCTCTCAGCGTAGTATGATATATTGATCATCTTATTTGTCTGTTTTGTTTTTTTTGTTAGGCAATGTGGCCTGGATGCATCTGCTGGCAGCCCGTGCCCTTAGGGAGCGCCCTCAGACACTCGGAGGCGAGGCTTATTTCTGCTATGATGATTCCCCCTACAAGAGCTATGAGGATTTCAACATGCAGTTTCTATCAGCCTTCAACTTCCGTCCGATCCAGGTTCCCCTGGTGGTGCTGTGGTTCCTGGCAATATTTAATGACCTGCTGCGCTGGATACTGAAGCCCATATGCAGCTACACACCACTGCTCAACCGTTACACGTTAGCTGTAGCCAGCACCTCCTTCACTGTGAAATCGGACAAAGCCCTGCGCCACTTCCAGTACCGCCCTCTCTACGCCTGGGATGAGTGTCGAGCCCGCACACAGAAATGGGTTGACACCTTCCCCCTTGATTTTAACAAAGACTCCTAATGTGGACTGAACCACTGCACCATACATTACAACCTGCACCATACATTACCACCTGCCCAGAGACATAAGAACCCATGCACCATACATTACAACCTGCACCATACATTACCACCTGCCCAGAGACATAAGAACCCATGCACCATACATTACCACCTGCCCAGAGACATAAGAACCCATGCACCATACATTACCACCTGCCCAGAGACATAAGAACCCATGCACCATACATTACCACCTGCCCAGAGACATAAGAACCCATGCACCATACATTACCACCTGCCCAGAGACATAAGAACCAATGCACCACACATTACCATCTGCCCAGGGACATAAGATATATTGTACATCTTTACAGGGCTCCCACCATTATAAGCAGTATTAAGCTCTGTTAATGTTAACATTTGTATGTTAAAAAAGTTTTGTTTAATTTTGGGCTCTGGGGCACAATGCAATATCTGATTTACAGCAGAGCCTTGTTTATCTGAACATACTCAGAATTTAGGTAGTTGTGAAGAATTAAATGTATAGACCTTTAGGGCCCAAGTTTATTTTCCTGTCAGCTACTGTATTAGCAAACACTGCAACAGGAAATACACTTGTGCCCATTTAGAATGTTTATGTTGTCAAATTTGAAAAGGTGTATTGAAAATCTGCACAGTCTTAACCATTGCAATGCTTTTGGTAGCCTGTATCAGCAAGGGTATTCCAATCATTTATAAATAATGAAGATAATGTATTTTCACAATGCTGCATTTTTTTTTTTTTAACTCATTTTGCCTTTTGTGCACACCAGTTGTTAGGTATTTTGATTTTTGGTTGAACAAGGTCCTATTGCATTTTGCATCATATGTAGGCCTATTTGATAGTATTCTTGATTCTACATCTTTGTTATAAAGAGCAAATAATATTTATAAACATTAGCGGTCACCTGTTTTTGAATGTTTGACTTATAGGCTAATAACAAAGTGGCTGCATGCTTAGATCTTAAGCAAGGACTGTACACCTTGTATTTATCACCAAGGCAATTGTTATGTCTATGTTAATTTAAAGAAGGTAAGAGCATTATATAGATTATTAGTTTATATGTCAGTAATCCATACTGATGATATTGCTAATGATAGTGTAAGTACCGAAAGTCTTATAGTTACAAATTATTTGATTTTCAATGTAAATGTACCTAAATGTTATATACTTATTTAATTTCAAATAAACATTTTAATATATTGATCATCTTAACCTTATTTTTCTATAAGAAGAGTTGTGTGCTCTTACTGGCATTGTAACACCTATTATGACTTTTATGACACCTAGTTATGACTTTCTAACAGCACAAACACCCTTGGATTTCTGCTGCAAGCTTAATAGGTTACATTTAAAACATGATTAACAGGCCATATTCATCAATTATCTAGGAGTGCTGAAATTGGATCAGTTTACCATTTAAGTCATATTGAGGTTTGTATGGCCATGTGATCGGTTAAAGGTGGGGTACGCGCATTTTTTAAAAGCCATTTTCGTAATATTTGGTGAAGTTCTCTTTATAGCCCAACAGCTACCAATAAAACAAATGCACTGAGAAAAAGATCTGGTCTCTCTGACTGTTCCAGGCCCTGTAATCAGACATTCCAAAACCTCAGGGTAGCCTAAGAACCAATCAGATTTTGGCCTGCCAAGTGGTGTTCCCGGCGTCGCATTGGAAAACTTCCTCGTTGAAAAGTACCCACACTAATCAAAACTGCCTGCCGATCTGAGGCCAATAAATATTATGTACAATAAAAAAGAAAAGAAAAAAGTTTTATCCAGCTTGAAGCTGCCTGTGCCTCTGAGAGTCTGTAGAAAACCTTTGTTGTGCATGCATAGTGCACATTGCCGGGCTTGAAAAGTGATGCAGAGCTTACTTTATTTCAGCTTGACATGTAAACTCACTGTTGCTCATTTCTCCGAAATTGCCTACCCCACCTTTCATTCAGTGTTTTTGTCATGAATATGGCCCCTGACCGCCTCAACAAAATAGGTTTTCCACAGGTTACCATAGAGACCCTGAAGATGTTTATCCACAGTGCAGAACTATGAAACCCTCTCTACTGCTATGGAAATAATGTCATCATACTCGCTGCAGTCAATTGGCCACTTCTGACTTGGGATAGCACAGTTATGAGAGTTGGTGAAAAAAATAACAGGGAGTTCCCTTATGGAACAGTTGATGAAAGGGGATTCCTTCTTGACATTGTTTTGGTATGTGGGTGTCCCCCAGGTTTCCCATGGCAATCCTCACAATATTTACACTCGCAATTAGTAGAGAAGAATGACTCATAAAGTAACCGGCCTGTTTGCCTGGGCCTCAACTAGTCTTGACCCAAAATTCCAAAACATATCAATAACATTTGGGATTGTAACATTGAATTAGGCTACAAATAAACAAATTACTATTTATGAACCAGCTACTCTATTTTCACTGGAAATACATGGTATAATAGGACATGCATGCCAGTGTGTGTGTGTGTGTGTGTGTGTGTGTGTGTGTTGTTGTTGTTGTTGTTGTTGTTGTTGTTGTTGGGGCATTTATGAACCAGCTACTGTATTTCCACTGGAAATACATGGTATAATAGGACATGCATGCCAGTGTGTGTGTGTGTGTGTGTGTTGTTGTTGGGGCATTTATGAACCAGCTACTCTATTTTCACTGGAAATACATGGTATAATAGGACATGTATGCCAATGTGTGTGTGTGTGTGTGTGTGTGTGTATGTGTGTGTGTGTGTAATAAGTCAGGCTCTTAAAAAAGACTGTACAGTAGTGACACCTTATCAGACTATTATTATTTTTTGCACCACTGCCTTCACACAAAACCTCAAATACACTAGTAATACTTTTATCTTGTTATTCTATCTATATCTAGTCTATATTATTCTAGATTCTTCTTCTTCTTGTCCTATGGCAGCAACCCACCAAGCCAGATTCTTTGTATGTGTACTTGGCGAGTAAAACCTATTTTCATTATGCTCTCAAAAAAGCTCATTTTAGGGTAAGTGTAAAATTATGGGGATCTAAGGTTCAGGGTTAGTTTCAGGGTGTAGGGAACAAAGAGTTCTATTTATAGGTAGGGGATGAATCAATGGAAGGTACCCACAGTTAGTGGTGCAAAGACTCTAAGCGCGCGCGTACGTGCGTGCGTGTTTGTGTGTAGAGTGAATCATATGTGGACTGTAAGGGGACTGTGCCATCTACTGACGCAATAAAGACATAGCAACGATGTACCTGTAGGTATTACCTAAAGACAATTATTGACCCAGCGTCATTTGTAGAGAGACATTCACAAATGCAATGTTACAACGTGAAAGGTACTTTGAACACGGTAATTGTAAAGTGAAGAAGCCTCATTGCCAGAACAAGCGATGAAGCCCAAGCGTTTTATATAGCATCTTTGGGGAGGCTCCTGTGCAGATGCGTATGTGTGTCCGATGACACTGACGGGAACGCGCACGTTCCTGTCAGTAGGAAATGCAAGCGGCTGGTGTTGGATATGTTCCAGCCGCTAGCCATTATCGACTAGGATCATTTTAAACGAAAGAGGTCCAGTTTGCCTAAAAATGAAAACAATTACAGAGTTCACATCTTGATATAGGTGAGGATGCTTGCTGCAACCCGCTATGTCTCAGGATAACCAGACATTCAGCTAGCTAGCTAGGCTATAACAACAACAGAACACTAGCATTAGCTTGTAAGCTAAACTAGGCTAACTTAGCTTAGCTTAGCAGTTGCAGGACATTTGCGCCTCCAAGTCCTCACCCTGTTTGGCTGCTCCTGCTGTCTTTCCTCTCTTCTGTATTGTCCAGTCTCGCCTTTACGTGGTTTCTTCTAACTAAGGAGGTAACCGAACCGGAGCTGTGGGGGGCCCGCGGACAGGAACCTCCTGGGCGTCCAGGCGGACGGATCAAGCAGACACGCGGGCCGTGGGTGAGTTGAGCGGCGGTAGTAAAGTTGTGTTTCAGTGAGGGAGCGAATGGACAAGGCCGTGGTCTTGGCTTGGACAGGCCGTGACAGGGAGGGTGTTGACCATTAGCTGTTAGTAAACGATAACATTTTCCTGTGTGCTGAATCGGGAAGTTATGTTGCTTTGAAAGAGGCCCCTTGAGAGGATACGAAATCAAAGTAGCAGTTTAGTTAGCTAACATTAGCCAAGCACTAGCGAGGTAAACATGGGTTAGCTACCAGAGTACTCAGACAGACGGATACACCTGCTTCATCAGCAAAATGCTGGATAACCATGCTTATCTCTGGCATACTTTCGATAACTATCCTATACTATACTACTCATATATCTGTAGAATTTACGGCAGTCAAGGATGTGACAGAGTGGAGTCCAGAAACCTGCGTAATTTAGGCATTTTGGTACTCTGTCACGTCGGCCACAGTGATGTATATTCTAGGCGTGATATAGATCTTGTGTGAGACCGTTTTTGTGTATTAACGAGTTAGCCACATGATATTATTTGACATGATTGGTTCCCATAGTTCATCTGTCAACTCATATTTCAATGCTACTTTTACTAGCTACTGTTAGTAAAACAGAGATACAATTTTAAATGTCAGGATTGTTTGTTTTTGTATTTGAAATATATAATTCATGCCTTAGGGTTGTGACATTAAGAGAGGAAAAAAGCTGTGTCAACTGCCCTTCATGGGTGGAAGCTTGTTTGTATTTATTTTTAGTCGCGTTTCATTGGCTGTTGATTGTGTCATTAAATTAACACGGATGCTCTTTAAGTGGTGTACAGTTGTTAGCGCTGTCTTCCAAGAATTTCCACGATTTCAACATACAGCCCAACTCTTAAACTGCTTCTCTGTTTCAATTTTAAGAAGAGGAAGAGAAGCGCTTGTACTGATGCTTTTTGGAAAAAGTCTGGTATTTGATTTGTACACAACGTCTTCATACATCTTTTGTTTAAATGAGGAATACAAGTGTCGGAACTGTAAATAGCAATGTTTTGTTGTCATGATTACAAGTTTACTTGAGTTCCCTCTTATCCAATGTTGATATGTTGAAAAGCTTGTTTATAAATCAAACAGCAGTGAGTTTTGTTTGTTTGAACAACAATGGATAGCTGTTGTTTATCATAACAAAACGTACCTCTTCCTTCTCTGTCTGTAAAGGAGAGATCGTAGTGGAACTGGAACCATGGCCGAAATCTCCACCATAACCCCCTCACCTCCTTCTCTGGGTGATCCTCATGCTGCTCCACCCATCCCTCCACCCCGCACAACCCTCCCTGGTCCCAGTAGCCCTAACCCAGACCCCCATGGGGAGGCCCCCATCCCCAAATCCTCTCTGTACAATGACAAAGCTCTGACGGGAACCATTCCTGCATCACCTTCAGCTGGAGATTTGCCCCTGGCTCCTCGAACACCGGTACAAGGCCTACCCCCAATTCCCCCTAAACCTGTCCCAACAGCAGTTATTGATGAGAATCCTGCATTCCCACCAGTAGACAGGGCACTTCCACAGAGTGAGGAAGGGACAGGGAAAGATCTAGAGACAGGGATGGCCCCAGTTCACACCATTAAACAGGAGACCAGTGAGCAGAGTGCTGTTGAGCTTCTAAATGCCACATCAGACACACCTGCTCAGGCTCCAAATGAGCCCTCAGCTCAGGGGGAGGCGCAAGAGGCGTCCCTCTCCCCTGATCTTAATACTAGTCCTAATCTCTATCCGAGTGTGCATGTCACCCACAACCCTAATCCTTTCACTGATGATGCTCAGTTTACGGCAAGCCAACCCCCAGCCCCTGCAGCCTCTGATCCCACACCATCTCCCCCTGGCTCCCCCCAAACAACAACAGCAGCAGCAGCAGCAGTGGCTGAAGATAATAATCCCCAGCCACCACAGCAAGCCCCAAACCCTGAGTCTCAAACTCCCATCCCATCCCCAAAATCTGACACTCCCAGTGGAGTCAGGAAAACAGAGCTCCCCGTCAGCCCCTCCAAAGCTGAGCACCCCAGCCCCACGGTCCCAGTGATCAATGAGCCCACCCCCACCTTCTGCTTGCCCAACCCAACCC
>OMKL01046840.1:0-11663 GCA_900302295.1 Parasudis fraserbrunneri
GAGTGAGTACAGTAGGGAGGGCACGGGAGCACACTTCTCCGTCCGCTCAGCCAGCTCCCCTTCCTACACTCTCACCCACCGCAGACTGGGTGTGAGGAGATCAAAAGCACTGTCAGAGGAGGGGGGGGGTGGAGAAGGAGCCAACACCGAGGAGGTCAGAGGGAGACGCAGGGAAAAGACACAGGGACAGAGACAGGCTGACACAGATGAGGAGGATCGCAAAGATGATGAAGAAGAAGTCAAGACTGAGACTCAGAGTGAGGGCAAAGGAACATCTGACCCCAAAATGTCTGTCCAGTTCAGCCAGAACAGTGCAGTGGGCAAAGTGATCCCGGAGTCTAGCAGTGACAGAGGTGGAAGCTGTAATGTAGTGGCCGGGGGTCAGGGCAGGACAGAATTGAGGAGGTTTAACAGGAGTAACAGTCTAGACTGGAGAGGAGGAGGGGCGACCAGCCCCCCTGACCAGTGCACCAGGACCGGGGTGTTGGCGTTCTCAGGCAACCTAGGAGATACTGCAACGAAGCGGGATGAGAGTTTGGAGAGGCGAGGGGCAGGACACAAAAGCAGAGCAGAGGGCACTGAGAGCAAAGTGATGTTTAGGATCAAAGCCTATAACTCAACAGGCACAGGCAGTGTGGGTGGAGAGAAGAGCCCAGTGGATAGATCTCCAACAGGACAGGCAGGGCCAGGACTTAATCATATGACCCAGGTTCTGGAGAGAACTAGTGGGGCACAGACCCTTCCCTCCAGGCTGAGGCCCCAGGCAAGCTCTGCCTCTAGCTCTGGGCTCAGGGAGACAGCCAGCTCTGTTGGGTCCAAAGCAGGTCAAAGTATCTGGGAGCGGATAGAGAAGCTCTATGGGTTAACTGGGTCAGGCAAAACTGAGGATTCCACCAGAGCCAAACGTCTCTCTGCCCCAGTGGGAGACTGGCCTCTGTCTGAAGGGGCGGGGCAAGGCGAAGTGGCCGATCATCGAAGATCAACCATAGACTCTTCTTTTGTGTTCCCGTCCTCCCCCCCCGTCTCCTCATCTCTCAGCCAGTGGAGAGGAGCATCTGATGAAAGGCAAACGGGGGGAACCTTCCCCAGACGTTTCTCGAAAGGAGAAAAGAACGGTCTGAGCACTCTACAAGGTAGTCAGACAACCACCTGCACTGCTCAGGCAGATGCCGACAGCTCAGTGAATCCAGCTGGTTCTATCCTGTCGGTGTCTACAGCCCCAGACGGGACTAGGGAGAAAGCCGCAGGGGTGCAGCAGCAGGGACTGATCCAGGGCAGGCGCCCAGATGACGAGGAGGCCCAGCGCGGGGGTAGAGGGGTGTTGGAGATGGGCACCATGTCTCTGGATAGAGCCCGGAGTAAGTCCACCGTGGCCGCTCAGATCAGAGCTGCTAGGGCTGTGGGAACAGTCATCGCTGCACACACACAGCCACACAGTCTCTTAGAAGAGGGGACTTCGACGTCTTTAAAAGATCGATCTGGGTGCAGAGAGGAGAGAGCGGATGGTGGAGGGGTGGAGAAGGGGACGGCAAACAACAGGGGGGTAAAAGATGGAGTCGATAAAATGAGTAAGAAGGGGAAAGAGGGGATGGGAAGCTTGGCTCTGAAAGTGGAGAGGATTAGAGAATGGGAAAAAGAGAAAGGGAGCGATGTCAAAGGAATAAAAGAAGACAAAAAGGGAGTAGAAAACACAATGAAGACAAGTAGCATCACTGATGAATTTGAAGATGTATTTGTTTCTAGCAAGCAGAAGATCAGCTTAAAAACCACAGAGAGGAAGAAGTTTCCAGATAAGCTGGTGGTTCCGTCTGCAGCCAGTGTGAGGAATAAGATCCATCAGTACGAGGCTCTGGCCCAGAGGGCCCAGGGCTCGGCAGCAACAGGCCAGGACCTGAAGCCCAGACGGGCCTTCTCAGTACCGGCCAAGCTCAGCGGGGCCAGAGAGGGGGTGAGGAAGAGCGGATCCGACAGAGCGTTGGGTGGGCTGAGAGAGAGGTGGGATGGACTGAGAGAGGAAGGAGAGGAAGGGAATAAAAGAGGGGAGGACGTGAAAGGGACAGGAGAAGGAGTGAAGAAAAGCTGGTCAGGCAGAGCTCTGACTGTGTTTAGGGTCGAGGTATTAGAGGAGGACAAGAAAGCGCAGAGAGGGGTAATCACGAAGTCCACATCAGTAGACGAGGTGGGGTTAAGACTGCGGAGCAGTGGTGGGGTGGAGAAGGAAGGCAAACAGGATAGTCGTGGTTGTGGAAACAGCCCTGACGCAGACTTTGGGAAATATTCCAGGCTCAAGGATAAACTAGAAATTCCTCTCAACGGTGGAGCTAAAAGACTGACTCATAAGAACTTTTACATAGATGAGACGGATTTCTCCAAAGCCACAAGCCCTGAGAGTCCAAGCAAGAGAGATACCCAAACCAATGATACTCTGTCCTCTTTACATTCTAACTCCAATAACAACTCAAACAGTTTGCTACCTACCCTGGCGCTACCTGATGTGCAGAGCAACAAGCCCCCCTCAGCGATGCCCTCACCTGTTAGCGACGATGACAAGACTCCAACAAACGCCCCCTGCAACTCCCCCTTTCTTTCAGAACACCTGCTGCCTGGAAATACAGCTACAACTGATAGAAGAGATATGGAGAGCACTCCAGTTTTCACACGCATGCTTCCAACTGATATGAACACTTCCAGCAAAGGGAGAGACTCCCTGCATCTCCCCCCTCCCCTTACCTCTTCCTCTCCTGGCCACCTCCCAGATCTCGTCCCCCCCGATCTTGTCACCATCCCCCATCCGAAGGGTGAGAAACGGGATGAAAACCTGGATGCTTGGGTGGCCAGCTTGAACCAGAAGATTGAGGGCTGGAATGATGATGATGATGATGATGATGAAGGCACAGAGAAAGATGACGATTCCAACTATGACTCTGACTCTGGGGGATCCTCAGTGACCATCACCAGCAACATGAGCCAATCAGATCGCAGGAGCTTCTGTCTCAGGTGGGTAGCTAATAGAAATCACAGCCGTTGATTGAAAACCTTACACTTCCCAAAAGTGCAACTTTGCTTTATTTTTTTTGTTTATTATTAATATTTTCAGATGGATGACCATGAATTTTTGAAATTCTACAATGGGTCTTGATTCTTGATTTCATGGGTCTTAGGGTCATTAAACTCACCCAGTACCCAGCAAAGGATTATAAACTTTCTATCTATAAAAATAGAATAAAAAAAATAAAAAAAAGAATGCAAAAACTGCAAGCTACTGTTGTAAATCAAAATGTGCTATTGATTACTTAACTCATGCAAGTATAAGCAGGAGTGGAGCCTAATAGTCCTCTTTATTTAGAAATTCATGACAATGTTTCGATCCATAATCATCAGGTCAATCTAAACAACCTGTTCGTTCACTCACTTAGATAGAAGCAATTCATGTCACCTAATACATGATGTCAAGCCAGGTGAATCTCAGCATTAACACATAAGAATGAATGAAGGAATGAATGAACCTTTATTGCCCCTGGGGGAAATTGCTTTGCACAATGAGCATAAAAGAACATCATAAACCTCAACAACCATACAGTACATACATGAAAGCACATAATATAAGTTCAGTCAGGAACGTTTCCTCATACATTTAACCATTTATTGCAACAAATAGAAATACAGTTATGCTTGGCGCTGATGGCTCCACCCTTAAGATGCTCCCTGGATTAGCCAAGCAGCATGCTAAGCTTAAAACAGGGAGCGCAATGCTGAAAACCCCCCATGGGTATACAAGAGTGGGCCCAAAGCAAAAACAATGAAATTCAGTTTAACCTTTGAGCCATGTCAGGACTCTGAACTAGAGAGGTGGAGGCTGGGGAGGTGGAGGCTGGGGTGGTGGAGGCAAAGCTTTGCTAGCAGCAGCAGTGTGTAGCAGCATGGGTGTAGCATGGATCAGTGAAGGAGGAAGTCATATGTAAATGGACCCGCCTTGTTGTGAGAATGGGCTGTGATTGGTTGGTCTGTGACTGATTAGAAATGCTGATTCAATCAGTGGGTTATCAGCTGATTACAGCTGAGGTGTAGTCTGTGACTTTTGTGTCCTGCATGAACTAACGCGGAGCTTCATATAAAACATAAAGCATCATAAAACATCATAAAAAGCATCATTGATCAAGAACATTAAGTGCAACAAAAAAAGACAATAAAGTGTGTAAAATTCAATCAATAAAATGCATAGGAGAAAATACACAGAGGGAAAAATATTAGTTAATGAAACAAGCCTGCAAAGTTAGTTCAGGCACACAACTCGAGTGGCGCTGCATCACCAAGTCAGGTGATGTGTCAGCTATCATACGGCTCAACGTCACCTAATAGGGCATCTATTTAATAAATTGCTAAACTCACTGTCTCATTCTCTGCTTCTTGTTTGCTGCTGCTGCTTGCCGTGTGTTTATGGCTCCTGCCACCACCCCAGTAACCACGTGTGGGCTCTGTTCTCTATGGTTTCCCTATGGGGAATTCTGCAATTTATCACTCCCTGCTCTCATATTTGGCTGGATTTAAATTATGCTTAGCAGGGAGGGAGCGATAAGAAACAGAGCCTCAATACCAAAATGAACCGTGTTTAGATTTCATTTCTTATCTCAATAAATGAGTTGTCTGACTGACATGTTACTAGTTAAATATTAGCGCTAGACATTTTTGACATTCTAGACATTCTGTCATACTACATAATAACACATCATGGCAAACAGTTAAGCCTTTGTTCTATCTTCTTCTCTCTACCTATCCCATTCCTCTCTCCTTTCCTCCTCTCCTCTCTCCCCCCCTCCAGTCTGGCAGACCTGTGTAACTTTGGTGGGGTGGACTACGAGTCAGAGAATGACAGTGATGAGTGGTCGTCCGGTCGGCGGTCGGCCTCCCTGAGCTCAGACGTGTCGGCCCTGTCCTGTGTGTCTGTGCTGGCCAGCGAGGAGCTAGACCGACTCCTGGAGGATGTCAGGGGCCTCGGGGAAAACACTCTGCAGGTACTAGCACTACACTACATCTGGTGCCCAGGCACTGGAGATTCTTGGCTGTTTCAAGCAAGGAGTGTTGAGAGCACCCCTCTGATCGAACTTTGCATGAGACATCTCTCTCTCTCTCTCCCTCTCTCTCTCTCATCTCTGTGTGTCTATCTTTCTCTTTCTCTCTCACACACTCAATCTTTCTCTCTTGTTTGTGTGTCTGTCTGTCTGTCTTTCTCTCTCTCTCGCTCGCTCTCGCTCTCTCTCCCCCTCTCTCTCTTTCTCCCTCCCACACTCTCTCACTCTCTCTCTCCTTCCCAGAACTATGAAGACGTGCAGGTGGTGGTACTCCACAAGGAGGTTGGAGTTGGGCTGGGCTTCACTGTGGCAGGAGGAGTGGACCAGAACAAGCCAATCACTGTGAGAGAGACTAGTCATTCTTTATGACCATATTGATCATTCTTCTTATGATGTACTCGAAAGGAGCACCTCTATAACCACTGCGTTCTGTGTGTTCATGTGTGCGTTCTTTTGATCCAAGCACCTATGGGCAACCACACTTGTCTCTGTTGAATGGCCATGAAAGCCTTGTTGTCTGTCCCCTCATTCCTTCATCTGCCCTCTGCACACCCAGGTCCACAAGGTGTTTCCATTTGGAGTAGCTGCCCAGGAGGGCTCCATCAGAGAGGGTGACCAGGTCCTGTCGATCAATGGCACAGCGTTGTGTGGCTCCACCCATTGGGAGGCCCTGAGGACTGTGAGGAGGGCAAGGACTCGTGGGATGGGAGTTGTGGTCCTGAAGAGAGGAGGCATCAGCGTCCCCGCTAAAGGAGGAGCTGGGGCGGCAAACACTCAGGGACAAACACAGCCTCAGTCCACAGAGTCAGGTGAGAAGTCATGGCTCAGTTAGAACTCCAACCAGGTGAGAGGTCATGGCTCAGTTAGAGCTCTAAACCAGGTGAGAGGTCATGGCTCAGTTAGAGCTCTCACCAGATGAGAGGTCATGGCTCAGTTAGAGCTCTCACCAGATGAGAGGTCATGGCTCAGTTAGAGCTCTCACCAGATGAGAGGTCATGGCTCAGTTAGAGCTCTAAACCAGACAGCACAGAAATTAGGACGGAGCGTGTGTCAAGTGTCTTTACTAGCTGTATAACTGCAAATTACCAAACATCACCCGATAAGATAAGAGGAACTCGTAGATAGAGATGGAGATAATTACTTTATTCAATTCAATCCCTGGTGGGATTATTAAATGTGCCAAAAGACCTGTAACAACTACGCTCTGTAGGTTGGTTGGTTGGTTGGTTGGTTGGTGCATGTGTGTATTCGCTTGAGTGCTTCCTTTATCACACAGTTGACCAAACTGCAACTCCGCCAGATTCATCACCAAAACACCCCACGACTGAACACCCTTCCAAGCACCTGTAAAGTGCTAGCACACTTGTTACCATGTATTTTAATGTACTGTATTACATATGGATGTAGACTGATGTATGCGTGTGTCTATAGACCTTTTCAGTGGAATTCTGTTGCTAGGGGAACAGCTTGGGCCCAAGTATATTTCCTATCAGCTATTGTACTAGCAAACACTGCAATAGGAAATAAATTTGAGCCCATTAAGAATGCTTATGTTGTCAAGTTTTAAAAGGTCTATATCCTCTCCATTCAGGCCAGCGTGTGTGTTTGAGGCTAGAGAAGCATAGCAGGGACCTGGGCTTCAGTCTGGAGGGAGGTGTCGGCTCCAAACTGGGGGACAGACCACTCAGCATACAGAAGATCTTTCAAGGTGAGAGAATAAAGTTACACGCCAAAGAAGCACACACATCCAGCCAGACATGGATGAACAATGATGACTAACCAGAGTCTGCACACTCTGCTCGCAAAAGGCGTTTATTTTCATAGAGAGAATACAGTCAACCTTTTACAGCACCGCAGAGATGCGTGGGTTTCAAATATGTTCTCTGTTATTGTGCTGCATACCATGTTGTTAGGAACCAACAGTCGACTGAAAGAATTCCTAGAATAGCTTTCATCATAATGTACCCAGCATCTAACCGGTCATTAAAGAAACAAAAAGATGTATAATTTCTTCATTGACGTATCACTTCGAAAACAATTCGTGAAAGTGCACTAGGTTACATTCTAGCAATAAAATACACCTATTGCAGCCACAGACAGGTGTTCTAATAAGCTGCTTTGTGCTTTCATGGTGTATTGTGTCTGGATTTACTGACTGGACTGGTTAATCCTGTACATTGCAGTAGTACGTGACATTTCTAAACCAGCAGAGGAAACACTATTTCTGATGGTAAGCAGGTTACGTGGACTCACTATAGCTGAGATGGTCACATTTTCTTAGTATCCTTCTAGAATTATTATTATTATATAGACTTTTTGAAAATCCTATCCATTCTATACCTTTCAGTATAGGGATACTAGTATAGTATGGTATAGTATACTATACTGGTATATTAGTATAGTGATACTGGTATAGTATGGTATAGTATACTATACTGGTATATTAGTAGAGGTATAGTCAGGTTTTCACTCTACATGGCCTGTCACACTGGGGCCACTCACTGGCTGTCTTCTGTCCTCCTTTCTCCTCTCAGGAGGTCCGGCGAGCGAGGTGCTTCCCGGGGATGAGGTGCTGGAGATTGAAGGTGTGAGCATGGTGGGGATGCGACGGCTGGAGGCCTGGACCCTTATAAGGAGGCTACCCCCTGGGCCCGTGAACGTGGTACTGCATCGCCCAGTCAAACCACTGCAGCAGTAGGGAATACTCAGGTACTCTGGCTTGCCACGGCATGGGCTCCGACAACGAAGGAACCATGATTAAAAAGTATCCATGGGACCTGGAAGTACATGAGAGGGAATTTTACTAATCAAGTTTTCTGCTCTGGAAGGATATATCATCGTCGCTCATGTTAAAGCTTTGACATGCATTAATCGGGGCTAACGGGCTCTTGTGCCATTCAAGCACCTCAAGGACAATATCCCAAAGGGTCACAATAATAAAGCACTGAAGGAGAACAATCTATCTCAGATACTATGCTGCAACTAGTATAAATCACTGGTTCTCAACGTGGGGTCCCCCAGTAAAATTGGGAATAATTTAATTTCACTATCACATTCAGACGTCAGCCCAACGAGAGAATGTATAAGAATTACTATTCTGATCATAGGGTTCACTCTCTCCAATTTTATCTCCTCAACTCCAGCATAGACAGCTATGGAATTCTAACAGCCAAAATCTTCTCAGATAGGGGTCCCTGAGACAAAAAGGGTCTGCAGCCTGACATGTATCAATGTGGGGGTCCTCGACAGGACAAAGGTTGAGAACTACTGAAACGAGAGACCCTGACTCTGGGTTAAATGCCTGTGTGTTTGGCCTGCAGTTCCTTGGATCTTACATACCTGTTTTTAAGGACTATTTCTACCTCAGTGGCTGGGATATATCTCTTCCACCCATGATTAAAAAAAAGCACTGATGAGGACTTTACACGACCAGCTATGAAGGATAACATCTGCAACAGCTAATTGTTTTGCCAATTAAAAACCTGTATGTGCAAACTGTACGGAACTTAAAATATATATATATATATTTTGTAATATATTGTGAATACAAAGCTAATATGCAGACATACATGTTGCTTTTTAATAAATTCTAACTTGAACTGAATGTCTCTTATTTTAAATACACTACAATAAGTCTCCAGTAGGGGGTGATATAACACTAGAAAATGTTATTAACCCATTATCACCCAGAGATTCTCCTGACAAGATCACAGCGAGAGGAAAAGGTCAGGGGCCAAATACATTTATCTGTGCTTGCTCAATCCTATAGATACACTGTAACCCTAGTAATGATCGTCACGGAGATGAATAAGATGTCATCAAGGTTTTATTACTGTCTATATATCACCATATCAAGGTTTATGTTGTGGAGAGAGAGCTATCAGCTCACTTTTCCAACTCTCACAAATGTTCTACAGTATCTGTCTCATCAAACAACAGTAAAAGGATTAAACAGAAACATTTATATTTATAGTCACCTATGTGGTTCCAAGACACGTAGAGTTGTAAACATTTAAGCTGTACTGTGTGACCTCTTATCTAATGTCAGCTTCTTATCTAATGTCAGCTTCTTATCTAATGTCAGCTTATTGTGAGGTGACTCACATTTATCAGAGATAATATCGTTCTTCACAATTACGTGGCAATTACAGTGGTTACACAATTAATTAGTGTCTGAAGTTCCTTGTGAGGATATGGTGACAGCCTGTACTTAAGTACATTTTTGAGGTACTGTACTTGTACTTTACTTGAGTAGTTTCATTTTAGGGAACCATGTACTTTTACTCCACTACATTTATCTGACCCCGTCAGTTACTAGTTACTTTGAAGGGAAAGATTTTGCATACAAAACATGGCATAAGTTGATGTAGATTATGTACTTTCGTTCCCTCTCATTTTTAGAGTACGTTATAGCTGCTCCTCCAAACTCCAGCAGGTCTACAGATACAGGACTGTACAGGGCAGGCCTACTTAAAACATGGCTGTCTGTCATGGTCATCTTGACATTCTTTAGTACGCCCTGAAGATTTTAGGTCTGAATTTGTACATTTGGCATAACAGAACACTTTTGGGAAATCGCAAGCTTTACTGCGTTTCAGACACAATGAAATGTGCATTTTTCCACTCTCATCAAATATTTAAACAGGTGAGGCTGTTATAAATCTCTGCTGGCTCTGTGGTTGCGATGGAACCCTAGTTTTATAGTTTACATGTAATTTTACTTAATCGATGTTCAGTTGATTTTACTGCTGTTTTTTGTTCCCGCTGAATGAGAGATAAGTTTACAGTATACCAAGCCTATATTAACTCCCTGATTGGAACAAAGCTAATATACAGGTATACAAACAATAGTGCTTGTTCCCATCTTCTTCTCATGTGCATGTAGGTTTATGATTATGAGGGTCAAAGTCTTAGAGATACTGTATGTTAGATCGCTGATAGAGTTGATGGGCCGATAGTGATGAGGGGAATCGCATGTACATCTCTGGATGTTTGTGGGTTGATTGGCTGCAAACTAAATATGGTCTTATTGGTGAATGGCGTGAATTATATCAGATGTAGCCAGACACATGGGCTCAGCTGAAAGCTACAGGACTACCCTATGAGACACATGAACATAATGGAAAGGATGAAGATGCCAGCAATAAGATACTGAGGTGTATATTCATCTTGAACCTGACTATGTAAGGAGAAATAGGCCCCAGTAGGGTTTTGACATCTAAGAGCCAGAGGTGGATTCTGCTCCCTGGATTGGCCAATCCTATAGTGTATAGCCAGCTCTATAAATGAGCAATAGACCGCCTGTCCGCCTGTCCTTAGCAACAGAGGTGTGAGTGAACAGGTGACAAGTGGAGAGGTGAGCAGAGACACATCAACAATATCACGTTTCTTACCACATCAGATCCCAGACAGCTGCTCTGTATGATGGTGGTGGTGGAGAGAGGAGGGGGGTTAAACAGGGAAGTCAAGGCAGTCAAGGATACAGGGGTTGCTGATCTGGAGGACAAGGAGAGGGGAGTGGGTGGATGGAGCCCCAGCCAACTGGGGGCGATGGTGAGGCGCCAGCCTCTGAAGGTGAGGAACCCGCTGGTGCGAGAGTGCATGGCTGAGTTCCTGGGAACCTTCGTCTTGCTGGTGAGTGAGCACATGGTTTCTATCAGTTCCCTGTTGGTTTGGAGGATACCCAGCAGTATCCGCTTAGATGAGGATTCAGTGTCTCTGTTAATGGAGCTCTGAAATTAAACTGATCAGTGGCTTTATTTATTTTTTTTACAATATACTGTATAGTGATAGTGGGGTTACTATAGTGGAACAATTGCATTGTTGAATGGGATTCAAATGAACAGATTTTTAGAGATTTAATAAACTCTCATTACAAATGGTTTGAAATATGTATCAGTCTAAATTCTACCAGTTGACCATATGTGCCATACAACTGCCAAATATAGAGATGCAGTTATTTGCAAGTTATTAGATGCAACGTTTTTTGTTTTTTTTTGCAAAGCACTTCCAAATAGGATGACTGTCTGTCTGAATCCAATGGTAGATGTGAAAACAGCCTTATTAACCATACATTAAAAAAATTTATGGTTAATAAATACACTTTCTGGACCCATGGCAACCATTGCTGTATTTAGTTTAGATATAGAATGTCAATATCCTTCCTATCCAGAGAGCCATAGAGACGTTGGTGTTAACCTTAACACAGTAGCTATGTTTTCCACCTCAACTGAACCAAATGTGTCCTAGTTAAGTAATAATCATACTTTGCAGCTAGAGCAATTTACACACCATAAAGTTTCCATGCTTCCGTATCTAATGGCAGCAGGGGTCATCATGAGACCCAGCTCACACTGTTCGTGTGTTTACTTGTAAAGTCATTATGTGTTGAAGGGTCAATAATGTAGATAAGAAGTGGCCAGTTTCATTACAAAGTCTGAGTTTATGAGGAGCTAATAAGTAGTACAATTACTGTGTGTGTGTGTGTGTGTGCGTGCGTGCGTGCGTGCGTGCGTGCGTGCGTGCGTGCGTGTGTGTGTGTGTGTGTGTGCGTGTGTGATTGTCGCATTATGTACTGTATCTGTATGTGTGCGT
>OMKL01046876.1:0-11770 GCA_900302295.1 Parasudis fraserbrunneri
AAATTTGATTGGATTTGTCCTTTGTGGTTTGACAAAGGCCTAGCATGGTTGCAAAACAAGCGAACAGACTGTCCGACTCCTTGATTCACTTTGACTTTGGAGAAGGAAGATACAGCTCCATCTGTGGTCACACAAGAAAGCGACCAGAACAACTGGCAACTCAATTGGATTCCAGGCTATAAAACGCTGTTGTCAGCAGGGAACATTTCATGGCAGTACACCAGAACACTCTACTAAATACAAAAAAACAAACAAAAAAAAACAAAACAGATTGGCCATATCCAGCCAAGGAAATCAAACTGTGTCAATGTGCTATAGCTTTCCTTGAAGGAGGACTTCTGTCTTGAAAGCCAAAGAGAAATAAATGTCCTCTCAGGGTAGAAGATAATGATGCTATTTCAGTCAACAAAATGGCACATTCATCTCACTGACTGCACCGCTGCTGCACTTTGAATACTGTATATGCTGACATCATACAGAGTAGAAATGCTATGACACAACACTGAAATGCAAAAGAATGCTGACAGAATGGGATTTGACTCGCAAAACACACATTAAATTAAGTCAGGTATGCATAGGCCTAATGTTAATTTAATACTGTGTAAAATACTACCAGTGGTGGCCTACTACATCTATCTATTGTACATAAACTTACCGTTCACATTCCCATCATACTACATGAATCTATAGTAGCATTTGTGAATATGTGTAACGACAAGGCTAATACACTTTTTTAAAATTATGATTATAAGAATGATATTTCTAGATTCATAGTTCAAAAGGAAAAAGAAAGAATGAAAGAGAGAGGGAGTTAAATGACAGATAGTTACACCATTAGCAGAGCATAAATTCCATAGGGGAGCGTCATTAAGGAAGACTGCCATGGCTTCTGTCATTAAAGCAAATGATCAGAGGCTTTAGCATCTACTGTAGCTCGCTGAATTAGCAGTTTGCAAAAATAAATAAATAAATAAATACATAAAAATCTCTGTCTTTTCTCTTAGTAACTCTCTGTGGATTGACTAGTGGGTAGTGTTACAAGTGATGCCCTGATTTTCGGCAGTGGTTTTTCCGCTCAACTAGCAACGCAGGCCGTCCCATGAGAATTACCTGCACTTAGCATTCTCTCCAAGGTGTCATCACACGGCAACTTCCTTTCAATGCCAGAGGCTCTTAATGTTCATTAAACTCTTTTAAATAATTAAACTTGTAAACAAAAAAAGGTTTCCCCCCCAGCTCCTGACAAAACCTTGTATCGAATTGCAAGACAAAGACTAGTTTTGTTAAGACACATCCAGTATATTATAACTCTAACAAGGCTATACTGCCGACTGCCACAGATCTTGGAGCTCAGTTTAAGCAGACAATGGAGTAAGCAATCTTCACAACTCAAAACTGTGAAGCCATATATATAATCAACACATGTAGGCAATTTTAGAAACTCTTTGAAAAAACGATGTTGGCTGGAGAATCGTTTTAGGAGAGGAGTCAAATCAGAAATCAATTGAAAATGTTGTTCTCTGACTGTGGATTGTGGAATCTAATTTGTGGGACAGGAATGGACATATGTTTTCTGTGAGCAGAAGCCCACCGAGGCCCACAGCAATCCGTTCAAAAACACACAAGGTGTTTGCTTTTGCACCTCTTCATTTTCCTTTTCTTTGTGTTGTCTATGACACCCCTCCCACAGACAAGCTGGAATATTTTCTTGTCTTTTTCTTTATTTTTTTTTTTCTTTGGGCCGTTCTTTCCTCTCTCAAACATGGCTATTTGCATTTTAAACATGTCAAGTAAATGTGCTTCCTTCTCGGTTGCTGTCAGTGCATTTGGCAGACAAGCATAGAGTGTCTGTTTATACAGTGTGACACTGAAAAAAATATACCTCAGTGCAAATATTTGCACCATGTGTTACAAGGCAGCACAAATAAGTGACACAAAGTCAAAATGACCCTGCAAAACAGGTCAAATAAAGTGAGTGGAACTGTATGTAAGTTGGATATATCTATCCAGATATACAACCATACTCAATGTGTAAACAGTATTACTGAATACCAACAATAGAGCATGTCATACAGTATGACTCACTCACACCAAAAGCTCCCTAATAATGGAAGACACAAAAACACAGCATTGTGAAATACATCATGAACATGAACACACCATCAGGTCAACTCAAATATGCCAAGGCACAAAACTGCGCTGCAGGTAAATATGAAAAGTAACTGATTTAGTTAGTAGCTTCTGCTAAAACATCAGAGCCCCTGGAGCTGAGGCATTGACATATAACAACTGTGAGCTGGGGTGAGAATTACAACATTTAAACTGAATAATATACTAACTGGCTCATTTTGTTTGGATTCTCCCCACTGTGTTCCTCACAGCTCACCGCTGCTATACTCCTATACTCTACTCGCAGTGGTAAATTGGCAGAGCTACCGTGCAGTTTCACAGGAGTGCTGCTACCGAGCCCTTTGCGCTTAATGAATTGCTGAATGTGTTTGCTATTCTTGCGGGCAAAGATCCACTGCTGGGTCTCACTAAGCCTCCTTGATTTGTCTTGTTATGTTGAGGTTAAAACATTTTATTACTCGGGTCTTTCTCCTTCCAAGTTGACTTCATTATGTCATATAATTTCTGGCCCCTTCATTTGCTTATGTATGCCTATTAATGGGGGTAACGGCAAGTGTAGAACCTTTCTGTAATATGAGAAATATCTTTATGCTATAACCTCCCTGCAATTTTAATGAGCTTATACAAAATGTGAAATTAAATCTCCTGTGGGTTACTGGGTAATACATGTTATCTGCTTGCATTGAAAGCAGCAGAAGGATTACATAATTTTTAAACGGTCAAAATGACACATGAACACAGATCCAACTCACTTTCATAAGGTATTCATGTGACAACTGTATAATTTGTGGCATAGGTGTGGAATGGTGTGCCAATTTATTGGGCAATAATATCAACATAAAAGCCTCACAGGTCATTACCAATTAATAAAATCCACAGCAGTAGTAATACTAGTAGTTATAATTGCTACATTAAAATGAGCAGCAGGTGGGTGATCTAGCCGTAGCTAACTAAAATATACTGTCATTAAAGCCAGTCCTAGATTCAAATGTTAGTTCATTGGGTTTAGCTTGGATGTTGAAGCTTGCAGATCTGGAGCTGGTTGTATAAAGTCCAGAGAAGAAGATGAGAGGCCCTGGGAAGGGTGGGTGATACAGAGGGGTAGAGCATGTAGCAGAATGTGTGGGAAAACAGCTTCAGTACATTTTATGGCTAACCCAGGGGCAGCAGTGGCTCAGGAGACAGAGCGGCCGTCTGGTCATCTAAAGGCTCCTGTTCGATCCCGGCTATGTGTCGAAGTGTCCTTGATCAAGACACTGAACCCCTAACTGCTCCTGACAAGGAGGTTGGCACCTTGCATGGTTGCCTCCGCTGTCTGTGTGTCTGTGTGTGTGTGTGTGTGTGTGTGTGTGTGTGTGTGTGTGTGTGCGCATGGGTAAATGTGAGGCATTGGCTTTGGAAAAAGGTTATCTATAGATGCAGTCAATTTATCATTTAACCCAAAGGCATATTTTTCAGTTAGAAGTAGAATTTGACTGAATTTGAACTAATTTACCTAACAAATTCATACAATGAGTCAATCGCAGTATGAATTGGCCTTAAACAAACGCCATATGAAAACAGACAAGGCTTTAATCAGTATTCATGAATATTACCATATTGCAATGTGTACAGTATGTTGCTGTTCAGTTGAACACAAAAACTGTGGCTCTTTTTTTCCAAATGGTCTACACTACACTGTACATCAAGGCTATCCAAGGTCGCCATAAACTAGTCATCTGTATTCTACCTCTGGTTATCTGCGGGTCTCTAGGTTGTATTTAAATTCACAGTGATCTTAACCCCAATACACTTTGAGAAAATAGTTTCCCCACTGTAATGGTTCCTAATTGGCAGACACTATATGACCCATCAAGCACACAAACCCGGTCTTGAAAGCGCATATTCACTATAGCAGTGCAAGGCAGTTATCCTAATTGCAGCCACATTTCCTTGTTATAACTGTACAGTGACTTACACATTTTTTCTTCAATTCACAAAATTAATCTGCCGTGGTAACACCTACCTTGGAGGAGCTTTTCTTTCTTTTCTTTTTTACGTTTCTCTGCTAATTGAGTACCTCAGACAAAGAACCATATAACTCAATTTTAAGTTTTCAGAGGAACAGTGTAATCAAACTTTTGTATCTGAAGATGGTAAGTTAGACTGTTGTGTTCATTCAAGACAGTAGAGGTTGAGTACTTTCTTTTTCTGGTGATATATCACATTCACAGTCCGGGCTGTCCAAACATTTTCAAAATTGAGTTATATGGTTCTTCAGTGCAAGGGTTCAATTGATGGTAGGCTTACACTATTACGTCGACGTGTCACTTAAACCGGTAATGTAAATAAATTAATGAATAAATAAATAAATTCATGTAAATAAAGTGGCTATGGACTTGATACCAAAGGAGTTGTGAAATGGTTATACTGTATTGCATTTTTTCTTGTAACTTGTAGTCTACTACAGCTCCTCCCAGTGCCTGTCTACATCTAAAAGTAGGTCTACAATGGATATTTGAGTAACAGGCTTGCATTTTGGGCCAGTTTTTAAAATCAGTATGATTTATAGTAAATGCTATAAGCATTCCAAATATCATTACAACATGAAAACAGGAAGGGTAACAGTAGATAATCAAGTGATTTAAAATGGTGATTTTTCTACCAATCATAGCTATGAGCTATGTAGGACTTAATGCAGGCAAAACTGTGTATGTGTGTGGATTAACAGCTCTGTCCTAAAGCTACAAACCAGAGAACTAAGACTTTACTATGTGAAATCATCAAGTCAGGTCAAGTCAAATAGACCATATCTGTATAGCCCGATATCACAATATATGTCTCAGAGTGGCACAACACCCCCCTTGACCTTAACCCTCAACGAAGAGCCTGGAGCTGCTGCACTGTCCACAAATGAGAAACATACTTTGTAGACTCATGCTTGTTTGAGGTTTTACACCCAAAGGAGTTTTACTTTATAGGAGTGCTAACAATTCTGGGGCTGGAAAATTTACCCATGTCCAGAAAGTCCATGGTCTGTACTCTCTAGCACCCACTTCATCCCTACATACCATTGCCTATCATATGTTTCTAAGGACCAGCATAAGTTGCACACGTTGTGTATTGTTTTGAAACATTGGAACTATCGATAGACCATTTGAATATCTGAGAATTCATGTGTGTGACAACTCGTTTTACTGTTGTGCAGTAAGAGTCAAGCACCTGCAGGGTATGGAGAACCTCATGTTTACAGACAGACAGAAATTCACAGCAGTGTTGTGATATAGGTCAAATATCAACTCAGTCTATTTTCAGTGTCGTATACAGGAATTTGTAAGGGGACTTTTATTTTGACATTCTCGACAAGTCAGTTGGCACACCATTCCTTTTGGGGTTATATGAGTTGAAAAAGCATTCATGAATGTGTTTCATAGCTGCATTGATGCTCTCATTCAGTGCCTTACAAAAGACAAGATTTCAAGTGAAGTATTACCCAAACAAGGCCTGAGTGACATTTAACAGAATTGGCACTTGGAAGAATAGTAAGAATGAGAGATATGGATCTCCTTCTCCAATGGGTCACCTCTCAGTACAATGTTGTAAACGTCAAACCCGTGCAAGCTGGTTCCTAGCATGTCTGACAGCTGGCATTTGTCAGACAAGTTCCACAACTTACCCTTTTCGTCCGAGCACACAAAAGGCTCTCGAGCAGGGCCAGCGACTTACGGGGGAAACAAATGCTGCAATGTTTTCTTCCTAACCTGCCAATCTCTGACAGGTGCCTCCCTGACACCTACTCTCTTTTTTTCTTTTTTTGGAAAACAGCGGGGAGGTGACAACAGCTTTCTTATTGTCATGTAAGACTGAGCTCACCAGTTGTACTTGACAGGCAAGTGTCTTATGAAATAGTCAGGGAATGGAAATCAGGTAGCTTGTCATTTAGAGGTAGAAGGTGGGAGCTAGCGGTGGGGAGCAGAGGGAGCGTGGGGTGGCAGTGTTGTTGTTTTTTAGACAAACAAAGGTGGGAGGGAGGACTGCGCCACTCTACCTTGTTGCATCAAGGAGCCTACTCCGAACCAGAAGCTGTTGAGGAGGGTGAAGTTGTTCTCCACCACATCCGATCCAGGGTTACAAGGGTGGGCGTCGTACCATTCATAAGGACTGAACCTGAGGGAACAAGGAGAGAGGATGAATCACGTTTTAAAGCTGCTGTGGGTACCTTACAAGAGGGTGGGTGATCCAAGGTTGCAGTCGAATGCACACAAATGCGTCATTTTAAAAACTGAAACAGTCACAGTCTTTTGGTACAAGGCTGGGAATATATAACATAAAACAAGACACATAGTCTAATAATGGCATGGCTTCCCTGTGCAGCTAGGACACACAGTGCAGCCTGTTACCAGTGTTGCGTAATGTTGCTAATGTACATAGCTAATGTTGATAACATTACATTGCTAGCATACGTTGATAACGTTAGCTTGGCTAATGTACGCTTGGCTAATGGACGCTGCTAATGTTAGCTTGGCTAACGCATGTTGCCAACGTTGATAATGTTGCTAACATATGTTGCTAATGTTAATGTACATTGCTGACGTTGATACCAGTGCGTTGACAACATTGCTAACATTAGCTTGGCTAACATATGTAGATAATGTTGCTAACGTGGGGTCCTGAGATGGCTAGCGATAGCTCTGTGTTGACTTTGTGTGGAGGTGTGATTGATGTTGTGTAGCAGCGTGAGCTGTATAGAGACAGAGTGCAATGAGTCATACTCTGAAAACCACACCCATGGAGGGGAAACATCTGGTGCTGTAATATGCAACCAACCTAACAAAATGCCTATAGCTAGTTGACAACACAAAATATCAGCATGTCAAAGGATTATTTTAGCACCCTGTGTCTACCAGAGAGCAAAGTATATTGACAAACAATATACTGTCAAGTTAGACACACCACAGGAGAGAGGAAAAGTAGCGTTTATGGCAAAAAATAGTTTAGGACTACATTGACGATGGGGCAAGTTAGCTATTAGCAAGCTAATGTTAGCTATGTGTTAAGCAAGCTAGTTAACTAAGAAACTTGAAAATATAATACTGTAAGCTATAGCTTTCTGATGTATATTTTAATGCTTACTATGACTTGCTGCACACATTGGCATAGGCTATTGAGTATCAGGGTCCCACTGTTTTCCCATTCTTGCTGCTGATGCCTCACATCTTATTGCCTATATCCACTTTTCTCTTCTTAAAGGATCCGTTTTTTGGTTCTGAAGCTTATGAAAACTTAGTTCTGGGTTCTTTACCCTGTTGCGCATCCCACCACACAGCAGATTTTAGGCATTCTTCTGTCTTTTGCTTGCTGACTGAAATTATAAGGAGGCACTGTCACACAATACAAAGTCAATGGAGAGCAATGAAATGTTTTCCCCTCTGGTGTGGGTGGGACCTATTTGCGCTCTCTCTCTATGCATGTAGCAGCATGAGCTGTGATTGGTCTACTTTTGTGGATACAGACATACAGATAAACAGACATACAGACAAACCCTGTTCTAGACGGCTGGCACTTTCAGTGCCACGCCGTAAAAATCGTATCTTACTGATGCCATTCTGCATTGTTTTCATCCGCTATATTTCTCTGCTCTAGCCTCTCACATGAGTGTGATTGACAATCATGGCAGCCAGTGAGGTACGGTCCTTTCCCTGCCAACTTCCCTGATTGGCCAGAAGCCTGAGCCACACTTTCAGAGGGCATTACTCAGTATTGGCGCTATGGTGGTTGCTGTACCTCTCTCACATTACCCTATTCATCTGTGACGACCTTTTATGATTTTTTTGTGTCAGAATTCAAACAAAATGTTAATTTGAAGAAGTTTCCTACTGCAGGTTTAAGTGTTAAATGACTGTGATAGTGAGATAGTTGTGTGATCAGAGAAAATACAAATGCAATATCTTATAATGAGCGTGATATTGTATTTATAAACAAAATCTCAAAATTTAAATTGAATCATGCTGTTTTGGGTTAGAACCTAATGAATTCAACGTTTTGTCAAATAGGCTGTACATTGTAGCTGTGCTAAATCATAATTTTTGGTACTTTTAAGAAGATAGTGATGTGTTCCAGGACTGGTCTTTATCATATGACTCAAGGAACAATGCAGGTGCTCTTGGGGAAAAAGGGTTTGGGATCATCACATAAAAGAGGGAAATTAATTCAGGCACTGTTGCGTGGAGCAGAAACAAAAATACTTAGATTTGAGTTAAAAAGCCTTTATTGTCACATGGCTTGTTGTGTTTAACAATAAACATCTGACAGTTTTTGACTTTTCAGGTCTTCATCAGGGTGCAAATGTTTGGTAATTTAATTTCTTACTTACTGTGTAAATACATATAATAATATAAAGGGGGAGTTGTGATCCAAAGGGTTGCCATGAATCCTATATAGTCTACTGTGTGGTTCTCAAAGTGGAGTCCAGGGACCCCTATAATAATATTTTCTTCACTAGAAGTTACTACAGTGAGAGAATGTATAAGGGTGACACTTCTGATCTCTAATCAGCCTATCTCTCTACTTACAGATGGTTATGGAATTCTGGATTAAATCACATGTAATAAAAATATCTTCTCAGATGGGGGTCCCTGGCACAAAATCGTATCAAATAGGGGTCATTGGCCAATTACATATCAATTTAGATGTCCTTGACATGAAAAGGTTTGAGAACCACTGGTACTGTATCAAACTTGATGGCCTTGTGTGCAGCACCTTTGAACTGTGACTGACCAAAAATAAATTAATAAATCACAATCACCAAACATCTGCATACACAGTGTGTCTTCATATACCAGTAGTTTAGAATTGTCAAATTACATAGCATTTATTTGAACAATGACTTTGCGAGCTCTTAAGTATGTATTTAAGCTGTCTGTCAACTTGTTCAAATCCCAACAGTTTGAAGGTCAATCCAAAGCCCCTGGTTCCACCTTACCTTTAGATATCTCAGTAAGCATCTCTGATGTTCTTTATAGTTAAAGGTGGTTAACTGGACACAAAAATAACACTTTTTGGATTACAGATATTGAAATGTCATTTGTGTGAGATTGCAAGGCATGACGTCTCTTTATAGAAGTCACATGGAACTATAAAGCATCTACATCCCCATATCTCTGCCATTTAGTGCATCATCTTTGGAAAATGGAACACACCATAAATCTTTACACACAGATTAAACAAGTCACTTTCGAAAGCAGATGGGGAGATAAAATATGCTAAATGTCAGTGCTTTCGCCTCTTGAAATCAATTTTGACAATGTGTTTGAATAGCATCTGATTATTTAAATGTATTCTGGATGTTTTGCTGTCAGAGGAGAGGAAGAGACTTGGATTATTTAGGCTAGAGACATGTGCCAGACCTATCTCCACACTACATTCTAGCTCTGTGCCAGCACAGAAGTAAGGTCTGGCAGAAGCCATTATCATTGTGCTCTATCTGAAAAAAATGAAAATAAAAATAAAAAAACATTCTGGGTGTTTTGTATTTCTCAAACCAATCACAATCGTCTTTGGCAGTGCTAAGCCCAAAATTAACCTTGCAAAATAGTGTCAGGGGAGAAATGTTACATTGTCAAAAATGTCCATCCTGAGGGTTTAGCTTGCTAGCTCGAAGTCTTGTTGTTGTTGATCCAAGAGATGTGGATTTTGAAAATGGTATAAAAAAAAAATATAATAATAATAAAAATAAAAAAAATACCAAGGGGAAGGGGAGGAGAATTTCAACTGAAACAATCGGCCAATGGGAGGCTTATATGCACAGTCAACATCCTGTGAGTCAGACTAGGCTAGACATAGCATCTTCTTAAAATATGAGAGTTTGGCAGTGCAGAGTTTATGACTGGAAAAGAAATGGTCTCTTTTCAAAAAAGAAAACCTTTTGGTGAGAGCTTAAGAGCACATTTTCAAGAATCATGGTGCTAACAACACAAGGATCTCTACGATCTAATCCATTAAAGTCTCACCTATTCAAGTCACACTGTAAAGAAACACTTACATCTAAAAATATACAGTGGAAATATATTTTAATATGTCAACAGTCTAAATGTTGTGTCATAACTTGGTGTGAAACTGCCATCCTTAGAATACATTTAATCATGTCTTTGCTAACCAATAAGACTTTTAACTGTAGACCAATCAAAGGCTTGCTTGGTTCTGACAGAATGCTAAATGTGTACTATGTGCATCATAAAAAGGCCATTGTAAGATGATGTTGTCGCCCACTTTTAGTTTTTGAAGTATTTCTCTCAACCTTTGCAACTTACATGTCTCTTAAAATAATTGCAGATTTCAAAGGGATCAGGGGCAGTCACTGTGCAGACAAGAGCATTCTAATCTAGAGCCTCTTCACTTTATACCATGTATCTTTATTCCATTATAATCTCACTTTATTCTTTTCATTTATTCCACCTCAATGTCATATTAAAAAGTTATAGTCTAATAATTATGTAATTGACATTCGGTTTCTGCGTTGACAATTTAATAATACTAATTAAATGACCTGAGTAAAAAGCCTACTAAAATCAGTTTAAATTGCCTCATGAAAAAATTGCATATTATTTTAGATAAGTGCCCAAACGTTACAGCCTTGACTGAAATAACTTTTAAAAACCTGAAGCTCCACAACTTGAAGTACCACAATACTTTTGTTTTCGGCTATATCCGAACCAATTATGCACATTTGTTAAATCCACAAATTGCCACAATCCTTGGCTGAGAGAACTGACTACACATATCTAGTGATCCTAGATGGTTTTGACCATGAGCTCACAATAATGCATGCCATTATCTATTCTGCCACTGCTGAACTAAATTATTTATCATAAAACCTTTCACCAGATACACAACTGTAGAGACATGCGATGAAAACTAACATTATCAAAATACAGCTGGCTGTCAACATGCTTGCCTAAAGAAATTACAGTGATTGAAGAATGTCTTGAAGAATCACTAAACAATTGCTGTTGGTTATATGTTTTGGCCATGTCCACATTCCATTAAATAGGCTGTAGTTAGAAAGTAAGAATATCTAGATCCACAAACTAAGGCACTGTGCCTGCTGCTTGTCTGGGAAACACTTCAAACACTTCAAAATAAAACGGAAAAGAAGCCTGTACTTTCAGCTCCATCAGACACAGATGAAGTCTGAACATATCTTATAAAGCCTCCATAATGTGTTTATTTTCACCACAGATCACAGTTTAGATCCAGAATGAAGATCTGTATTGATCCAAATGCTGATTGATGGTGAAAATAAAAACCATATGAGAGCTGTTTAACTGTCTGCGGACTCTATTTATGATTCTATAATTTTAAAAGTAGGCATAGCTAGAAAATCAGTTGGTTGTTCCAGGAAAGCTTATATTGAGAGTATAAAAAATGCTTTCTTCAGCTAGGCTTGACTGGCACACATGTATCACAGACACCTGAAGCCATGGGCTCCAAGGAAATTGAAACTTGTGTTGTTATTTTAGCAGATAAGGATACATGGGGAAAATTACATCATTACACATGCACTGCAGTGAAAGTGCTTATCCATATCAACGTGGTATATAAGTCTTCCATTAATGTATGCTCCATGACCCCCCCCCCCCCCAAAAAAAAAAAAAAACAACAA
>OMKL01046911.1:14932-33439 GCA_900302295.1 Parasudis fraserbrunneri
GGGGTAAATGTCTGTTTCCTCTTTGGATTCTGCGTGTGTGTGTGTGTAAGAGAGAGGAGAGGGAGGTAGGGAGAGAGAGAAAGAGAGACAGTTTACATTATGTGTAAGGAGTCATGGGAGAAGGGGAAAAGAAAGATAATGTGTGTGTGTGTGTGTGTGTTTGCACAAGTGAGTCTCCCTTGATTGTTTAACTTCAGAGAACAAAGGAGTGTTCAGAGTTCCAGCGCTGTTACACTCAGAACAAGCTGGAGAATTTTAAAGCACTGTTTGCACGTCTGTGGTGGTGCAACGTCTCTCTCTCTCTCTCTCTCTCTCTCTCAAGGTTAGTTGACATAGCCTGGGAAAGGGTAGGGGCCAGAGTGAATACCTCCACTGAGAGTAGTGTTGAGACAATTGTGGCGGCAACAAAAAGAGACTAAAGGGAAATATAACATGCTATTTCTGTGCCATTTTTGTTTCCTGCACAAACTGTAGCTCATGACCCAAACAAAGAGGCTCAGTTGTGTCATTGTGAGGCGCTGATTCATGGATGCAGTTGCTGTGCAAAACTGGTTGGAAATAATTTGTTAAACACTGTGTGCCTCATCAATCTAAGCATTCACATAAGTATGTGAAGCAAAAAGAAAAAAAGGCCCCACCCTAGTCTGTGCTTAGTGATGTCTGTGCGTAGTGAGTGATGATGATCACCCAAATAAAGGTGATGAGCTACCTAAAACAAACTGGTTTAGCAGTAATTAAGCATTTCTAAGAGCGTTGGGCCCCTGCCAAATAAGATGATGATCTACCTAAAATAAACTGCTTTGTTGGACTCTGGGCTTGACATTTGTTGTACAAGTTGTATGCATCTAACTTTTGATTTAAAATGAACCTACTTCGGACACTATATTATTGAACTATATAAGAAGGTAAAGTCTATTGAGTTGAAATTCAAACTAAAATGTAAAGTTTGTGAACAAACTTTTAAGTTGGCTTGACAAAGCCAAGCTGTAATCGACAGAAAGATATTAACATTTCCAACAAGCCATCCCCCAACACTAATAGTTCTGAGGGATCAAAGATAGACCAATCAGGAAAAGTTAATTGACATATGACCCTTTCCTGAGATCAACAAGCTGTCCCCCAACTCTATGACAAACAGTAGGTGAAAGGTGTGTGTGTGTGTGAGGGGGGGGGTGTCATCATTCATCAGTTGGGCAAGTCGTAAGCTGTATAGAAAGTTTGAAGGCTCTCGCCTGAACAAGTCTTGTTAGATGTAGTTTAATGGAGGGTGGAGGGATGAAAATGACCAAATAGAAAAAGGGCAGGGCTTTGGCAACTGATATGCACCCAAGGGGTGAAAGAAAGGATAGAAGTGAGCTATCCATACAAGAAGCACAAGCACACCCCACAGGTACACCCTGAAGATGCCCAGCAATTTTGAAGCTTGTAGCTTCAAAGCTATAGGAGTAGTGTTGACAAAAAAGAAGATTAACAATATCAGTAAGCTGGGTTTGTCAAGCCAACTTAACAAGAAAGAAAACAAATAAGGCCCATAGCCCTAACCAAATCTTAACATGGGAAAAAAACAGTGACAGTATTGCACTTGAAGACAGTTCTATAAAATAGACATGCTATTAGACTACATTAAGGCATATTTTAGAAAACAAAGTTTTTCATAAAATTATCAAACCAATATGCCGTACCTTTAACTCATTTAGCTTACACCCAGACCAGCAGTGTGCTTAATGTCGTGACAACCATTACTAAAAGAGGAAAAGAAAATACACTGAACATAACATAGTTACATTCTAGAACGGCTTTTTGATAAATATCAAGGTACACGATCTGCACAATTCTCAACTTCAAATTTAATGCCTTTTTAATACCTATACAAGGAAAAAATAATACCATTTCCACAGCAAAAAAATAGGAAAACTATCTAACTATACAGTATAAAATGTTGTTACACTTGCATTTCATTGAACATGAACATAAGTTAACTAGGGCTGCACTGCAACCAGTATTGTCCTCTGGACCAACTCACATGCTCAGTACATGTCTTGCAGCTGATAGATGCTGTCTGCTCGTACTCATCAACTTCATCAACTTATGGCTCTGGGTGACTTTTCAAAATGAACGGTCTTCATGATAAAAAAGTTAATAATGAACAAAGTTATTAGAGGACATATTCCATGTTGAAGGTATCTTCTTAATTTTTTAAGAGCCATGTCTTTGCTTTGGGCTGTCTACGGGAAAATGCCTTTCTGGGCCTGAGGGTATTACGCTGCATTACCGCCGTTTGGCTGTAACGTAAAACAAAACGTAAAACATGTAATAACTGACCACATGGTGGTGCAATTGCTACCATGTTTGAAGAATTTCCAGATGGGGCACCTGTCCATAATGTATGAAAACTTTAACACTTGTAGTTGTTGAGATTTCAACTTTCAAACATTCCTCCCACCCACTTCCGTTATAAGTCTATGGGGAAATGAACATGAAAAAATATTAATATAAAAAAAATAGGAGTGAGATATCCATACAAAAAGCACAAGCAACTCGAGTTGGCATACCCTGAAGATGCCCAACAATTTTGAAGCTGGTAGCTTCCAAGGTTTAACAATCTCTCCACTTTGCCGTTACTTTCAAACTAAACACTTTACTGGGTAACTTAGATGATAGAAACAAGAGTTGCCTATATTGCCATAAATCCATATTTGATGTATCAACAACTACCTCACATTACACTGTCGTATGACAAACATATTTGTCAAGTTTTGGGCAAAGTGGACAAAGTGGAACACATCACTTCCTGTTTACCATGCATTTTTCCGAAATGTGATTGTATGTGGGGGTAAACAATCTAAATAATACATATGGATACCATCAGTAGGATATCACAAAGGGACAACACACTTTAAATGTCATCATGATTGGACAAGCTGTTGAGTCCATGTTTTGATTGGATCTAGCAGTCAGGTGGTTTGGCCTATAAACTGATTGATTGATTATTTTTTATTAAAGTGTCATGCACTCAAGGTGCCCAGCCCACATGGACTTTCAAGACACTATATACAAACAATGCAATGTTGTATACAAATCTGCGGTACACATACTCCATTTCACACATACAAGATGTTCTGCCTTTTCTCCCATGCTTTACAAACACAATTTGCCACAAAGAAAATAAAACTTAATTTGACCTTCTGGCAAATATGTTGTCCATGAGGAGCTGCATCCTTGGCTATTGTTTTTGTGACTGTACAACTGACAGATCAGGAGATACACTCATGTGAAAATGTAAAGTTTGGCCTGATGGTGGCATTAGAGCAAGGATAATGGGGTCACCAAAATCATTAGGTTTCTTCCTCTTGGTGTCATGAATGTTCACAGCAAATTTTATGGCACTCCGGCAATAACTTTTCAGTTTAGCCTGATGGTGGCACTAGAAGAAATGGGGTTACCAAACTCCCTACATGTCTTCCTTGAGGGGTCATGAATGTTCTCAGCAAATTTTGTGACTGTACATCTAACGGGTCAGTAGATATGCTCATTTGAAAATTTTAAGTTTGGATAGAGGAAAGGTCATGTGGTCACCAAAATCAATAGATTTCCTCCTCTAACTTCAGTTTGGCCTAATGGTGGTGCTAGAGGAAAGGTCATGGGGTCACCAAAATCATTCGATTTTTTGGGGGGGTCATGAATGTGTACGGCAAATTTCATGGCAATCTGGCCATTACTTTTGGAGATATCTAGTTCAAAGACAAACAGACAGGGAATTTAACAATACATTTATACCGGTAATTTTGAGCTCTTGGCTAAAGGTTTTGTTGTGTTGCTGTAGGAGGACAAAGAACACAGTGACACTTGACCCATTTAAAAACAGGCAAACAAGGTACACAGGCCTTGCATGCAAAGATTTTGCATGCTGCCACAGTGAAAGTCAGACATAGTTCATGGCCTCATTTCAGAGCAGACACAGTGATGTTCACCTACATTTTAGCTGGAGATATTTGACCCTGGGCCGATAATACTCAGGAAATAGCAACAAAAGAATTGATTGCCGCACAGACGCAGAGTAAGCACTTCTGTTTTTTTTTTGCTCATTCAGTCAAGTTGAGTCAACTGTAAAAACCAGTGTTACATCTGGGCCTGCTGCAACACTGTCTGATGAGATCATGCCTTTGACTATTTCTTTTTTAGAAATGCCTTTTTCCAACTTAATACCATTACTCATGACTTTAATACATTCCACATTTTATGGACTACTGGAACACACACACATGCACGCACACACACATCCATCCAAACCCGTCTAGTAAAAGTCAGACTGTTTATACATTTTATGAAGTTAAAAAGTGGGTGTCAACCGGATGACAAATGTTAGCACAAAGAAAGACAACGGTGACTCAAAGGTATGTGGATTAGCAATGCATGATTGGGTTGACGGCACGCCGCAAATGGCAGGCAAAATACCTCATATTGTTCCTGCTTGCTTTTTTGTGTGTGAGAGGAAATCATGTCTAAATCTGTTCAAATGCCTGCACAGTGCAGGCCCTGCTTCCATATGGCCAATATATGACTCTTGTATATGACTGTAGTTGTTGTTTTATGTTTTCCTCCCAGCGCATCCCATCACTAAGCGGTGTAACCACTTTTCATGATAATCAAAGACAAAGAACAACATTGCTTCAACAAAGGAAAGTGGCTCATAAAAGTCCACCACCAGATAATGCATAAGACAGCACCTGGGGACCCCAATCTGTTATCGCCCCCAACCACCACATGTTCAAAGCCGAACTCCTGTACCCGCCTCCCCGCTAAGAATGCAGTTTTATGGCTGGCATTCATGTGTTTTATGACTGGGTGTGAAATTTGTGCGATAACGACGTACCAGACACTCTTTTGTGTCTGTGTGATAAGTATTACATCATTTGGGTTAATCATTCCCAGAAAACCCCTAGTACCCGAGAAAGCCCGCCCCCAATGACCCCGGGGGGCAGAGTTCCAGCTTGCTGACTAAATGTAGGAAAACCACTGACAGAGAGTTCCTGGTTCGCTCCCCCTGTGCCACATCCGTCAGCCACGTGGGAGAGCTGAACGCGCTAGGAATGGGAACAATTAAAACGACTGGTTGATCGGACACTGGGGGATGTAATAGTTGGACAATAGAAATAAGTTGGTTCATCTGAATCAAACCTGCCAGAACAAGGCATCACTACATTTCCATGGGTCATTAACATCATAATAAATTAGCTATTCACATATATTAGATATATTTAACGTGCCAGCAACTTCAGCCATTGAAGTTGTACAGTGGTTGTATGTTTTCGGCGTACGAAGTAAAATTAATGTCAATTACGGATTTATTTCGTGCTTTTTTTTTTTTTAAGGATAATTCTGAATATTTTCAACCGAAACCCCATTTTCTATACCAATCACTTCCGACCAAAATCACGCAAAGCAGACCGCAAATGATTGAGTTGTGTTTTTCTGGGTGCTGGAGTTTGCTGCAGCTCTCCAACTATAATTCAATCCAAACAGTTAACAGTTTAAACAACCAAGTATTTATAAATGAAAGGGGAATTCCACTCTGGCTCTCTTGTATTTATAGAAAAGTTGCTTTACTACTGAGTAAAATGAGCCCACATATCGTCAGGCCAGCGCTATAGCCTTAAACTCTGGCACATGCTCGAGCTTTCAGATTTCACCCAAAATTCATTAAATTGATTTGCCTAGTTTTGGAGAAAATTCACATCCCTTAAATGTACGAAAGGTGGCTGATCTTTCCCCCCAGTGAAAACCTTTTACGATCATTCCTGCCCGTTTCCCTGAAGGGATATGACCTAGAACTTATTACAGAAGAGGAAACAAATCTAAGGAATGCTCCACTAATGTTTAACCACTTATCCCCTTCCTTGGAAATGTGCTCTGGATAAACGACATTACTCATTTAATTGCTTCTTTTTTTTTTTTTTTAAGCGAGATAACATAGCATTCTATACCTAAGTGGATTTGTGGGCACAAAAGAAATACTGCTTCGATAGCCAAAACCTTTTGTAGAGGTTTACATTTTCTTTGGCCTCTCATTTTATGTCTGTCTGTCAAAACACAAGAAAAATAGTTAATTTTGTGAGAGGTCGTCTTCTCAGGTGAAAGATGACATTATGCCCTAATGTCACATGATTTGGCACCGCTCAAGTGCGCCTCTGTCGCCCTTATCGTAGAAAAAAAGACGCTTAGTTTTTGCCCCAAGTTCCTTATGGCCTTAGGGCAAAAATGAAGCATGGAAGTGTCCCATTAGGTTGGCCCTTCGGATGAAAAAAGTGAGGGTCTAGTGCTACAAGGCATGTATATACCTAGAGCAACACTTCAGCAATGAAAAAATGAAAAAGTGCCTTCTCAGAATATCTGTGCATACCACTGAGAGACACACTCTTGCTCAAGGTATGTGTATGTGACCTAATTCAGCCAAAATTAATATTCACTCCAACCCAGTTTGGGGGCTATTTCAGCGTGCAAGCACACCACCCCAAAAACCAGGTGGGGCCCCACGTTGGTGCTTGCAGAGGTGCCCCTTTTTCATTTTTAGTCTATGCATGCCACTGCAATGACCAATAAGTGAGAGGAACCACACCCATCTTTGCAGAGAGTACAACTTTGTATCATACTGATACATTTGGCCATACTGATACATTTTCGAATGTTGTTGTCACTTTGAAACGGTCTATAACATCTTGTAGATGTTTAAGTAATGTTGAAGTACCACATATTGAAGTGAGATCCCAGTATGCAACAGGCCTCGCTGATAAAGAAAAATGGAGTGTCAGACCCAGTGAACTTCACTGAAAAGGTTATGGTGTCAGGAATCTGGGCTAAATTCTGTAGAAAGTTGAAGGTGGAAGTTCTTTGTGTTAAAGGGGAACACCATCTAAATTAAGAATTCCAATATGTTTTTTCCATGACCTAAGACATTTTTTATGACCAAATGAGCATTATTCTATGGTAGTGTTGTCAGTTCTGAAACAGAAAATGTAACTTAATACTTTCCCATCTTCCCAATTCATTGTCTATGGAGCAGCTTCAGACTGAATACCTGATGACATCACAAATTTGAGTTTTTGTCCTCCAGTTTTTGGATTTGGGGGAGAGTTGTTCATGTTCACTAATATTTTTGGACTGTCTTATACCATAGGAATAACATTTCCTTTCTTAAATTGGGCGTAGTTCACTCTCAAACTCAAAGACAGGTTTTCCTATGCAAACCTCTGCAAATCTCTGCAATGTTGTGTGACTACTAGACACAGGAATGAAAAAATGAAGCATGGCCATTAAGTGAGTACATGTTTTGAGACAGTGATTTTATTGTTGGCTTCTCTACAAAGGTTTTCTCTGTAATCAAGAGCTACTCCTTCTTCTGACATAAAAAAAAAACACAGTGAACTTGGAAGTGCATTGCTTTCTTCACATGACTTGTTGTTAGTGACAGCCTGATGTCATGAAATGTTATTGTGAAATGGATTATATATGCTGACAGCTGTGCGCTCATCAAAAGAGCGGGGGAATTCTGTGTTAAGAGGGGAGTTTTTCTGTGTTAAGAGGGAGCTTTATTACTAAGAACAGGAGATAGGCTCATCAGGCCCTTTGAGGCCTGTTCTGGAATAAAAGAAGGGTTATTTTACTTATTACATTAACATTTCGAAGGTTGTCGCTGCGGCTCATTTTCCGTTTCTGTTTTCCTAAAAGCAGTTTTTCAGGTATTATGTTAGTTTACAAGAGCTGTCCTGAATCACTGTGGACCAAACCACTCTATGAAGCTTACGTAAAGAAGGACAGACCACATGTAGCACACAAGGAAAGGCAACTCATGACAAGACACGACAAACATGCATAAGTCATTTTCTCAAATGTAAACAACTTTCTGAGAAACCTGTCTCTGCTGGCCACACCCCTCACTCTTGCCATTTTGATCACTTTGACACGTTTTACCGTTACAACTCGATGGCTAGCTGACGTTCGCTAAGCTACAACGTTTTAGCTAGCATTGGTCGGGTGCATCAAACCAATTTTTTTCTCCAGCAAGCTGGGAAGATACAGGCTACAATGTATCAAAGCGATCCAACACAGCATGTTGAAAGATCAGTACTTTTATTGCCAAGCAGTTGAACAATGACAGGTGTGACTAGTGATGACTAGGAGTCTCTGAAAAGTGTTTACATTTCATCAAATGACGTATGCACCTTTGGTGTGGATCAAAATCAAACGAAAACTAAGGACAGGTCATGCAAAAGAAATTGAGCTCTCCATGTTGATCAGTGGTTAACTGTTGTCTCCCTCAGCATCTCCATCTTCCTGGACACACTTCTTTACCCTGACCTATGATCTCTTGGGACTTCTTCGGGTTGTCCATAGGTCACTGGCTACAGCGTCATCATTACGGGAATCTGACAGAAGCAGTGATAGGAGAAGCAAAGGCAGCGCTCTGTGATTGCTTTTCGACTGGCAGCCGCTGTTACTCTCCCTTGAAGCGCGGGGGCCTCTTCTCCTTGAATGCAGCCAGGCCCTCCAACCTGTCTTTTGTCGGTATCACCTTGGAAACATCACAGATATGTCAATATGAAAGGAAAAAAAAAGAGGATGATGTGCTGTTCTATCTAGTGATACAGTTCTTGCTGGTTTTGCTGTTTACAATGGTTGAAGACTCGAGGGGGACTCAAGTGTGTGGCTTAATGCATATGACATGAACCGACTCCTTGAAAAACGAATGCATCTGTATATGAGAACAAAGGAACGAGGGGGTTTCCATATGTTACAAGAGTTTCAGAAGCACCCTTCGAGTAGATGTATATTTTGGAGATGACAGTTAAGTGAATCTATAACATACAAGTTACAGTGAATCTATGCAGTTGGCAATAGGGTTACTTGTTAAAAGAGCATCACATTTTCAATAGGGCTGTCAAAATCAACGCATACATTTTTTCATTTAATTTGAAAACCTCAACTAATTAATCACATTACCCTTTTTGACCCCAACCGCCTTAATCGCAATTAATCAGAGCCTATCATGCGATGAATGCATTTTAAAAATGGTATCGTTTCACAGCCCTAATTTACAGACTTACCTGGGCATAGCACGCCTCTTCGATTGCCAGTCCTGTAGCTAAATCAACCTAGTGGAGATATGATATGACTTAGAGCATACCCTTACAGGTGTAGGGGGGTTATTTGGAAGACAAGTCAAACAGTGTTTCCTCTAAACCTTTGCTTGTGAATCTGTTGTCTCTTGAAAACTGACCATAGGTTTGTAAATGGGGGATGTTTTAAACTTCCTTTTAAATCCAGGGGTAAAAGAAATTCATCCGTTCACAGGTGAAGTGTATTAGGGGCAGCAATTCTGTTCGCTGCCAGTACAGGGCGATGGGATACTTGCTTTTATAGGTTACCCTGACATCACAACCAGAAATATCTCCTTGCTGCAAAAAATAACCCCAATTTGAGGTACTCGTCCTTGAGAGCTGTTCCCCAGAGGACTTGGCATGAGTAAAATAATATTTAACCTTAGAAGCGGTCAAAACAAAGAGTCATGTTTCGAGAAGGTCACCTGCTTAATGACATAGAATAGCTCAGAATTCATACAGCCAGTGAATAATTACCTATCCTACAAGAAACACTATCGGTCCCACTTGAGGTCATACATTGCACTGAATTTGGATTATAACTATTAGGACCCTCTGGATCAAAGTTTGAGTTCAAAAGGACTCAACATCTCAGAATAGTGTTTGGAGCTTTTCTTCTCCTCAGTCATTGTTGTGACCTCTGGGTTTAAACAGTGATTATCTCTCAGGTTTCTCAGATAGCTGTCGAACGTGACCCAGTGCACTTTGCCGTGCGGTGCGAGCTGACTTGACTGACTGAGAGAGTAACCTCGGGTTCCTCGGGTACAGAACCAACAAGGTCATTCACCTGAAAGGACCACAATGGAAATTTGATTTTCAATTAATACTTTCTTGTGCCATCCTTTGGGGTCAAATATACATGAAAACTTTCAGTCATGTTATTTTTCTATTATCCCAAAACAAAAGCCAGGACCAGTACCATCACCTTCACTTGAAAATGGGCGGTATATCCATGAATAAAGAGGTGTCCTACTTAAAAGGGCTTCACTCCCACCCCACAAACATGTTAGGTGCAGGAATGTCCTTTTCGTGCTTGAGCCCATGGCCTCCAAAAATGTGTGCACTCCTGCTAACCTTTGACTTGACAGTCAATCAGCAAACAGAACAGGCATAGTCAGTCAGGGATAAAACATGACAGATCTACTGTTATATAGAGCATCTTACCTCAATGCCCTGGTTAATAGACAACTTTGCCATCCTAATTGCAATAGGACCCTGTGGGAGACAAAAATAACAACAGTAAACTACTAGTTTGGGGGGTTTAAAAGTGCAGCCAGGCTAAACAACTAAATAACTGTTGTGTCTGACTTGACTGGTTGATTTGAATGTGGTTCTTGTGTATTATTCTAATTTACACATGGTATAGTACTGCAGATTACTTAAAGGGAAATTCCACTGCCAAAGAATATTTTGCTCAGTTACTAGAGCCGGCTGTATGACTGATGTCTGTTTGGTTGGACAAAGCACTTTCTGAGCCAAAGCCTCACATTCACGGTATTTGGATTTTGGTAGAGGATGATGTTAAACTGGGGAGGAGGGGTCTTAGCACCCCCGAATGACCCTTGAGACCCCTGAGAGAAACAATAATCTATAGTCTATCTATAGTACTGGGTCACTAACGATTGCCTTAAACAAAAAGAGGTTACAGGGCTACTGATTACAGCTCAGAAATACAGCAAATATTAAAACGACATATTTTAACCATATTTATCTGTTGTCTGCTCTTAGTCTTTATATCAAGAGCTCAGTCAATCAGCTAGACTAGAGAACCAAAATATATCTCCATTCCTTTTTTTTTTTTGGTGGGGCTACCCATTTGTTTATGTTTGGATCACTGATTGGGGTTTTAAGGCTTACATTTTTTTTTTTAATCTGTTTATGCGTTTTCCACTGGTTTCACCAATACATTCAGGGCTGCAGTTTTACTACTACCACTACTACATAAATCCCATTAGATTTTTCTATTTCTTTAGATTTATTCCATGTTATTAGTTGCTTGGAAGTATCTGTGAGTTGGTTTATTTGTTTGTGTGTGTGTGCGTGCGTGCATTTGCTCGATGGCTTCCTCTGTCACACCACACCAAGCTGCAACGCCAGATCCGTCATCCGCACACTCCATCAACTGAACACAATTTCGGGGCACCTATTAAACCGCTGGCGCGCTTGTTTTCTTTTCTTACCTGAGGGTTGAACTCGCGGGCTAGCTCCAGTGCCCGGAGGTAGGCAGCATCTCCGCTCTTGTTCTGCTCCACGGCGTGGTTGACCAGGCCAAGGGAACGAGCCTCCGCCCCGTCCACCACCCGTGCGGCAAAGATCAGCTCCTTTGCCAGGGACACCCCGATGGCCCTGGGTAGACGCTGGGTCCCACCTGCAGAGGAGAGGGAGAGAGAGAGAGGACGAGTTGGACGGTACAGAGCCTCTTCTAAATCCAATATTGTTGAAGTAATGGGGGGGGGATGTTTCCCCTGGTAAATGTACATATTTTCAACATTTACCTTAATGTATACACCAGAAAGGTTTAGAGAATGTAGAGGTTAGCTAAAAGGTGACTAACTTCCATATAAGGTAAGTGTGAACACACAGAGATGAGACAAATCAATATTAACTGATGATCATATTTAGAGGAAGAAGATTGCTTTAATTCTATTGATTGATTTATATGTAGTATACATGTAGACATGGTCCCTCTATTCAGCCTGCAGCCTTGTGCCTGCGACCGCACCATAGCTGCACCGATACACATTATTAAGTACAAGCTTGAGTGTGACACTGTTAAAGTATATAGCGGAGAGAGACAGGAAGTAGGGGAGAGTGTGAGAGAGAGAGAGAAAGAGAGAGTGAGAGCGGTGACATGCAACTAAGGGTTTTCAAACCTATGAGGTCACAAGGAGACAGTATGCAGGGGTATGCATTTAAGAGTTCCAGATTTTTTTCAGACCTTAAAGGGATAGTTCTGATTTTTGGAGCCCTAGCCCTATTTCTTACTATTTTACTATTTATTACCTACCAATGATGAGTTCTCAGCATAATCCATGCTGTTCCTCATACTAGCTCTGGATAGTTAGCCACAAACCAATGCAAAGTCAATGGGGTCAAGCTCCTGCTGTACAAGCTGACTGAGGCTCACTGAAATGTACACACAAAGTAGATTTCAGTGAGCTTCAGTCAGCTTGTACAGACAGGAGCTTGTCCCCATTGTCCCCATTACCAACAGTATTGGTAAGTAAGAAATAGGATTAAAAAGAAAAATCAGAACAATACCTTGAATGACTTGACCGGACTGTAAGATTTTGGTCAGTGTTCAATATGATGTAAGCTGGTTGTGGCTGGGCAATATGACGGTCTATCAACTAGGCCATATCACACAGTAGCTGAAGATTGGTCTTCACAACAGTAAATACCATATCGTATGTCAAATGATGTGCATCTCATAAGTACATAAAATGTGTACTCACATGTGCATAAGGACTGAATGACATTATTTCAATACTTTTTTAGTTCCTTTTAGTGCAATTCCTAAACTTTTCAAGGCCTGGAAATGATCAAGTTAACTTCCCCCACTTTTTCAGACTTTCTAATGCTCACAGGAACCCGCAGTACGTGCCTTCTGAGCTTCCGAGGCGACATGGGAATTCTTATCATCAGTGTCAAACGACACGGACACACTTTTCTCTACTCCCTGCCCCCGCGGTCCTAAGGCATGAAATGTCTAGCATGAAGAAATATGGTGAGGGCTTCAAAACTAGATTAATCTGCAGTGTTTCCCACAATTCAGGTCACAGCACCATCCAACTGGGTTGAGAGAGAAACAGCAAAGGCTGTGTTGTGTCCACAAACGGCGGCTCAGTTTATTTGGAGGATCGCAGGTATGTGACGAGAACTTTATGTGGGTCACTGTGGCTCAGGTTTGAGGGTCACCAGTAAAAGAGGTCTGTGGAGAGTACAGCCAGTCATGGGATGTGAACCTGGCTGAGACTGGGGCGGGGGCCTCAAAATAGATTTATCTCAACCTCTGAACAAAGCAGAACAAAGGCAAAGCTAGTCATTCAAATGTAGTCAATGCATCTTTGAACTGTGTTCCACAGCTAGGGCTGGACGATTCGGCCAACATATCATATCATATGCATTTTTAGATATGAAGCAGCATCTCTACGACTGGCGATGTCACTAACTCATTCATTTAGTAATTCAGTAACTCACTCACTCACGGTTAGCCGATCTGCCCCTAGTGGCGGCAGCGATTCGCATCTGTGACACTGTGTCCTTGTTTTGTGACAGTGATGGGGAAACTACTGTAAAACTGTACCTTATTTGACCAAACTACTGGCCACTGCACAATGAACACATGATGACACTACTGCGCAATATACACTACATTGAAAAACGAGTTCAACTAGAGTTCATCTAGGATCTCATATAGTTACACAGAGCAACAACTGAACTGACACTGACAAAATAGTAAACCACTAAAAAAGCTACTGAGATTTGAATGTAGTTAAATGTAAACCCAACTACAGCTAAATAAAGTTAAAGTAGTAATTGAATTACATGTAGTTAACTACTCCCCAACACAGTTGACAATCTATACATACCGGCGTCTAAAAAAAGTCTAAAAAATAAGATTATAAACTACAAGATGGATTATTATTATGAAATAAGGGGGAAATGACACCCACATCTTCCCAAGGGGATAATACCTTGTGTCATGCCACATAAGTAGCCCATCTCACACGGGATTACAAAACACCGATACAATAAAATATTTCAACTTCTAGCACCATTACTATAAACAATAAACCCCTCTCTGTAGATTTACAATAAACACATTCTAATAGGTACAATCCGGTATTGTACCCTACATATTGTCTTACTCCAAATAAAAATAGTATTAAGTAAACATCCACAAAAAGAATAAAAAAATAATAGGAAATATCACAGAATATCCAGGCAGAAGTTCATCTGTGCAATGCAGTCTTTCTTTTAGCCCAAACTTTTTCTATAAAGTCAGCAATTAAAAATGGTTTATGTTCAAACAACCATGCTAGCATATCTGTATCCTGCATAAGGAGGTCTTTTTTCTTTTCTTTTTTCTTTTTTTACTTCAACTTTATTAAATAGTCTCAATCTTATGTCACTTTCAATTTCATTGAGATCACAACATAAATATGTTATTTTTATTATAATTTAGGGTGGATTTTCACTTTAAATCTAGTTGTGCAGGTGAGACCGGGGCTGTGTGGCTTTCAGGTCAGGACCTGTTAGTGCTCTATAACGCTCACTACTTACCCCATGCTACTTACTTTATTTGCTGTAATGACCTCATGGCACACTGGTGACCCACTAACAGACTGCAGTATCACTTGGTCTCGCTCCTGTGTTCAAAACACCTAACACCTAAACCTAACCCTAAATCTCCAACACTACTCCCAAGCCAACTTATGTATCAATGACGTCAATGATGTGTGACTTCATTTCCTATTGTGCTTAGGAGATGGCTCCAGGTCAAAACTGAAACAAGATCCTGCTCTGAAATCTGAGAGTTCCAAATGGCTTGGCACTCTGTCAATGTTCTCCGTTTGTCTTCACGTAAAAACATTTTGATCACGCGATTTGTGGCACTTGACCTCATTGCCCAACTCTTACTTAAGAACTTGGATGGATATGTGTTTACACATGGAAGAGCCTGCGGATAGCTCCATCACAGTAACCCGGTGAAGCAATTCCCAGCACTCCATTTCTTTCCCCCTTTTCTCTCTTTCAAGGAGCTCTACTGATCTGTCTGAAAATCAGATCATTTTTCTAATTCCTCTCCATCAGCTTGCAGTCTGGACTTGTGTTACACAACAACCAGAGCAAAGGTATCTCTCACAATATTGCCTCACATAATTACATCATTAACTGCCCAATTCTGGTTAATTCTGTGGGCAGACTTTATGGCATTGCGTAATATTTGTGTAACAAGTGGTGTATTTTAGAACCACAAATTTTGTAACAGCTTCTCAGAAATCATCATGTTGAAATTCACTTCTCCGTGAAAGGGGTGACAGTCATTGCCAAGCTTGATTATAAAATGAGAAATAGTAGATCTGGGTCTTGTCTTGAGAATGTAGACTGAGAACAATCCAGTGCTGTGCAGAGTTCTATCATGGGTAAAGGTTTGCTCTGTCTGGAGTTGCTGCACATGAACTCTGTGAGCTGGACGAAGTAAATAACACTAAGTGAAGAGGCTTGGATTCCTAGAAAAGTTCAAAGCTCTTGAAGAAAAGTCAAACCCAAGTCAACCCCCCCCCTCACTACAACACGTGGCAGCTGCTGAAAGTGGGACTGAAATGTGTCTCCTGGAATTGTAGCAACAGCTAAACACTTAACCTTTTCCTGTTTGGGTCAGTCTATTTCAATGCTGAGGATGAGATGAAATGGACATCTACCAAAATGCCATTTGTAAAAAAAGAAATAAAAAAGAAAAGATAAATAAATACATGGTGAAATAACAGGTAACTTCAAACATTACTGCATTGAAATATGAAAAGTAATTAAAAAATCCCAGATGTCTCTTTACTATGTGACTTTTTGGATGTTGGATATGTATTGTTATATCTTAATGCATCAAGAGCATACAGCGCCCTGACCGTTGTGACAATGTGTCATAACAACCACAACAAAGCTCTTTGGCTTCTACTTGCCATGGCAGTACTAGGTATTTCCTGTCCAATTCAAGTGAAACGCTTTCAATTCAAATGAAAACGACTCCCACACCAAATGAGCAGGGGTGAGGAGTAAATTTGTACTTTTACTCAAGTGCTACTTATTACCATTTTGGGGTATTTGTATTTGCTATTTACTTGAGGCATTTCATTTTAGAGGAATTGATACTTTTGCTCTGCTACATTTCAAAACAAACCTATCCTACTAATCCTACTTTTTACTACACTTCATTTATCTATAATGTTTGTAAGTGCTAGTTACTTTTAAGAAAAGGGATTTGACAATTTGACAAAGCCATCAGGGCAACCATCACTGAACCACTTAACCTTTTGGATTCACCTTCAAAGGTAAAAGCATCAAAGATGGAATGCATCTTAATATCGAGCTAGACATGTGCTGTCTGTGACCAACAGTGGGAATAACCCCGAACAGCCAGAATTCTCAATCCACCTTTTGACCATGCCCCTAATCTGAGCCGTTGAGTAGTTAATGTTTCCAGTTTGAGAATAGCGCCACCATGAAGCAAGATGACTCAGATCTTAACAGGCCTCCTTGCTAATGTAAGGAAAACATATTTGTCAAGTCTGGTGGAAATTGGACAGTGCATTGACAAGTAACGAAAAATTTCCTGTTTACCATGCTTACCATGTTTTTTCGAAATTCGATTGGATCTGGCGGTCATATGGTTTGGTCTATCAATTATCTAAAATACATATTTGAAGATGTTAGTCCCGAGATCCCACACATTAAGTTTGGTGAGAATCAGGTGAACAGGGTAGGGGGAGAGTGTTTTTCCAATAATTCAAGATGGTGGAAATTCCAATATGGTTGACATCATAGGTCCTTTGGCAAAGCTGTTGTGCATTAGAAGATGCATCTCTGGATGCCAGTTTCATGACTATATGACTAAGGGATTAATTTATCTATGAGATAAATTAATTTGAACATTTAAAGTTTGGTTTTAATTTGAAACGATTTTAATGAAAGCTATTGCAGTTATCGCGTTCAAAATCAAAAATTAACCATTTGGACTGATGGTTATCACTTTCACTCGCAAACTCTGGCGGTGGGACACTGTCATTCGGGGATATAAATATGAGGAAATGATGTTGAATTAATACTTTTACTTTTGATACTTGGAATACATTCAATATCAATTTGGATACTTTACTTGAGTTTTGAATGGAGCACTTTTACTTTTACCAGATCACTAATGCTATCAGTGTATTTTTACCTTTACACAAGTAAAGAATTTGCTGCAAAGGACTGAGCCTTGGCCAGTAGCCTGTTTGACGGTGCTCATTCCAGAGAGCTTGTCTTAGTGTCACGGTGTTCAGAAAAGAGGCTAAAGGAGGATGTGCCTTGGATGTTTTAGCTGACACCCGAGGAATGTGGAGTTGTGTACGTGCACGGTACAGTGCAGCACGAGAGGTAACCTGCATACAGCTTTCTTGGAGGTCGGTGGGATCTGGTTTCTACAGAATAAACGGCCGGGGGACGAGTTGTTCTGCGATGTCACTTAAGTATGCCACTGCCGCTGCTGCTGCTGCTGCTGTTGGCCCCTGCAAACCGCCGCTCACGTGTCACTCAGATGACAAGCACCTCACAGACCACTGCCAAGATGGCAGCGTAGTAGTATGGGAAGGGCCAGCAGAACAGGTGAGGATTGCTACCATAGCACATTCAAGTCACTGTACACAGTGATGTGAAGTACAAGAATTCTTTTTGGCCGATGCCAAGGTTTTTAGATTTCTACCCACAATAAGTATCCCCTTCACAGTAAACAGGAATAGATTACAGGTCATTTGCAGTTTAAGTTTTAATAGATCAAATGTTGATTATTTTTAAGGCCTGCCTTAAGGCTCCAGCCTGGATAGGAATATAGGGACATAAAAATTTTACTAAAGCCTACTTTAAAAAACGAAACCAAAGGCTACTGTGGCAATACAATCTTATCCATGAATAAAGAACTTCAACTGTCAAAGAAACACCAGTAATACAAAAAGATATTTTTCTCAGGGAGTGCATTTTCTCCTGCAAGGAAATGAGGAGAAACACTAACACAACTGCCACTCTAACAGGAAAAGTGTAACTTTGCAAAAAAAGTACAACATGTGTACCTTGCCACACGCTGGGAACTTTGTGAAGGGAAAAAGCAGCATATATATATATATATGTATGTATATGTATATATAGCTACAGGTTGAGATGCACATCTTGTTTATGCTATATGCTGCACAAGTTTGTCCCACTTTGGAAAGGTTGCGCTCAGAGCTTGAATTACCATTGCTCATCACTAGGCAACAGCACTCGACTGTGCTAGTCTATTTCCAGTCACTATTCAACCTGGATTTGTTTACATTTTGACCTCTTTCCTTCTGGCCCATTTCTGCTCCCTCTGCCTCGGAGAACGCTTGAGGTTATCCAATTTCTAAATCTAATTTTCTCCCAGTGTTTTGATCACAGAGCATGATAAATTGGAGGACTCGGATTTCAAGAACAGTTCAGAGAACTGGGAAAACACGCCTTTTTATCATGTTTACTTCGATCCTCCCCTGAAAAAAGCTAAGCCTCGCGTGCAACATGTTGAAAAACGGATCTTACTGTATATCCATGACTCTCTCTGTGCCAATCAGATCTGAGCGGG
>OMKL01046926.1:0-10428 GCA_900302295.1 Parasudis fraserbrunneri
TAATTGGACACGACGGGATGTGTTGGAGAATGACTTTGTGTGCGTGTGTGTGTGTATGTGTGTGTGTGTTTGTGTGTGTGTGTGTGTGTACAGAGCCAAATGTTATCCCTGTCAGATTGGCCCTGAGGGCTACAAACTAGCAGAATGAGCCTCCCTCTCTCTCCACATGAGCAACAAAGATCACCCACAGGTCATGTTTAAGAATTGGGAGGAGTGGATGGATGCCAGCAGTTTTCATCACTTCCCTCTTCCTTGTCCTTATATCAGATGATTGAGAGCATAATGGTTTATCTCTCGCTCTCTCACTCTGTGTGTGTGTGTATGTGTGCGCGCGCCTGTACATTTGCATTTCATTATAGGCATTTAGTAGACACATGTCTTATCCAGTGTGACTTACAACAAGTACAACAGTAGAGTAAGGTCAAATTCTGGTATCACCAACATAGCATATAGCCAAAACACTAAGAGCCAGGAAACAGTGGCCACTGCCCAGTGGTCAGTAGCCTAGACAATAGGAATAAGTATATGTCTGTGTGCATTACAGAGAGGGAGAGTGAATGTATCTTCCTTGTATCTTCATATGATAAACCAAATGTAGACACTGTCTGCACTCTATAATCATAGTCAGACAGTAGGAGCGCTCCCTCACTTCCAAAAGTAACACAACAATGCAGAATGTGAGGTTTTTTTTGTCTGCTTGCATGTTTGTGTTCAACTGTCTTACTGTTCATGGGGAGTGTGATGAAATCTCATTCCTTTGATAGGGTTAAGAGCTTCTTTGGCTTCCACTGGAGAGGGACTGTGATGCAATCAAAGCACTTTTTGCAATCGGTTGAACCACCGACAGATGACAGATAACTTAATAAGGCAAACTTGAAAACAACATCTAATTATCATAACACAGACCTTGGATTACCTTGATCAATCAAGGTTTTATCTGGGTTTCAGGTGGTTCACAAGGCAAAAAAAAGTGTTGATGGAAATGGGAATCTCTCTTTATCACTTCTCTATCTGCTATTCTTATCACCCAAGTTCTCCTGGGAGTATTGATTATGTGTTAGTGTCACTTATTAGTCACTTCCTGGTAAAAAAAGAAAAGAAAAAAAAGAGTCATTCTTATACCAACTGATTTTTTCATGACTTACAGGCATGACAGGTGGTGCCAAAACAGACAAAACACACCTTTCTATGAAAAATGCTCTTTGTTTAATATACAGGTGTGTATAATTACCCACTTTGATCTGTCCTCTGCCCAGACTGTCAACTCTTACCCATTATTGATCTAAATAGGGGCATTGTTGGAGGAGTTGGAGATACAATTATGTGAAAGCTTAACAAACAGATGGTATAGTCTAAATTGAGAGTGGATTTTGATCCAGTGGCAAGTGTAAAAAGTCTAAAACCATGCGATAAAAGGCTAGTATGCAGGGTGGAATAACAAAAGAGATAGATGAAATCTCTGGGAGGGAGAGATGAGCGGTCGGAGAGTGCAGGATGAGGGTAAGGTCCAGGTTAGTCTTTGGAACGGGACATGGCTGCCGGTTCCCGAATCTCACGCACACGCCATGCAGCCCTTGGCCTTTTCAGTCCAAGAAGTTTCCAAACGTTCCGCTCTGTGCCCCAACCATGATGGAGGGTGTGGGGTGGGGGAGGGAAGGGTAGAGAGGTCACTGAAGACGCCAATGGCAGGCAAGCTCTCTTGGGTCATCACCTGTACTCAAATACCTCCCAGAACCTCTGGACTCATTACATTTCCATTAAGACCACACAAGAAAACAGGTCTAAACTGGTTAGATCTAGCTTCCTGCTTTGCTCTCTCATCCTATCCTGTCCGGCTTTTTTTGTTGTTTTTTTTTTTTTTTTTTTCATGAAAACCATATGAGTTGATCCACCACTTGATATACAATAGCTGGGGTATAACGCGTTCAGTAATTCATTTATAGCTCCGTTTTTGGGAATGGGATGTGTCTCCATTATTATCTTTTTACCTCAGTTTGTTCTTCTTGGATTTAATGTATTCTCTACATTCATTTGTATTAAGATCTTATCTCATTCAAAAGATTTCCCTCACTCTTATGTCCTCACTTCACGTGGAGATGACACGTCTATCGAAGTACAGGAGACTCTTTCTCATATCTGTAATTTACTATTGGATGTTAGGAAGCTTGAACCAAGAAGCCAAGAAAGTAGAGGGGCAAACAGGGGTAACTGAATGGACCATCTTCTTGTAATACATTGTCATACATAAAAGGTGTTCTTAGATAAACTCAAACTGTATTCTGTACTTTCTTCTATGAATTGTTTTGATCCACTCTAATATCTACTGTGGATCGTAAAAATGTGTCCTTCTTTACAACATACAATATGAAAATCCTCTTGGATGCTGAACTGGACACCTGTACTCCCAAATTTGCATGACCTCTCGGTGGTCCTACTATGTTCCAACTGAACCTCATTTCAATATTCTAATGATTAGTCTAACAGTCACGCACCAAATGCTTGTGCTGTAGCTGCCAAAGGAAGGATAGATGGTATATATCTTTAAGACCTCACTGTTTATAAACCCTGTACGCCCTGGTTTCTCAAACTATGGGTCAGGACCCAAAATGTGTCGCAAGCCTCCTTCCAGTGGGTCCCCGCATGACAACAGTAGCAGTCTACTAATATGTGTGATATATATCAATGAGCTTAGGTCCCACAACATGAAAAAAAAATCTAATTTGGGTCCTGATTTGAAAGGTTTAAGAAACTGCTATATGGGCATTGTAATGCGTTTACGTCAGAGATGACAACAGGTGCATGGAGGTAGACTGTCCTGTTCCTCCCTCAGTGGTCCCTGTCCTCATTGCTCAACCTTTCCTGTGTGTCACTAACTCATGTGAGAACGCAATAGGTTGTCGATGTTCCATGCCACGCTCCAGCGCACACGTTGCTTTCACAACATGCCCGATGCTCTGCGTTTTGAATAAACTGTTTTTCGCTGTTTGTTATTATTTGTTGTTAATGGTTGACAGATTTGAATGGAGGCATGTGAAAGTGTCAGGATATATAGATGTCTTTTTTCATCCAGCACAAGCATTCGCCTCTTTATTACTGAACCACTTTCAGCTTATTTCAAGGTTTTATATGCTATGCTTGTAGTCAAGTGGGCCTGTCTTTTAATTATGAAACCTATTTGCATGTGCGGTAGGTTTGATTCACTCTCTCCTAACGAAATTTAAATCGTTTGATTATGTAGCTCTTTTTAATATTTCTACCTTGTTTATGAATCCCCAATTTGAACATCAGTGTCACACAGTGTACACATGAGGCTAACTCATTTCAAAATATGTTGTTTAGGTAGGCCTGTTATTTAGGTGTTATAGGTTATTTTCACCACAGGTGAACATGGTGAGACATTACGCCATTTCTTTGTATGTTTCCACTCATTTACTTCCAAATAACATTCATGACATGTCCTCAGATTTCAAGTCCATAGAATAGGTGAGGTGATTTACATGAATCATCTTAGTACGTGCTATTGTTGTTATTACCTGAAGAGCCTCAAAAGGTTTTGATTCGATTTGATGGCAGATAACAACTAGTGATTATTTTTGTCACTGAGAAATGAATTTGTTTTTTTCAAAGAAGTTAGAATGTATCTGTTTATTTAAACCTAAAAAATTACATTTCGGTCATTAAAGGCCCAATACTCAATCAAAATGTAAACAAAAGGGTAGCTCCACTGAAAACCAAAATGTGATATTGGAGAATTATTTATTTTATACAAGGACTGACAGCATATGACAGCTAAACCTGAAATTGGACTGTATTTTAAAGCTGTAAATGCTGTGTTTACATGAGAGATGTTTGCAAACATTGGCATAAAATTGACCTTATTTTGACTAATGATGAGTTAAGACGTTTCCATAAGCATTTTTTCCATCTTCAAGTAAAGCTCTTCAAGAACACAGTCTATGTGAATAAATGTTGGATGGTAAACAAAATTGTGGATTTGGGCTTTAACTTGACAATGTAGAGGACAGAACTATATAGCCTGTAATTTACCTGTTACCGCGAGGTTATTAACGTTACCCACACGATCAATGGCATTTTACACCAGTTCGAAGTGCAAGTAAGGTGTGCATTGCGGCAAAACTTTATAGGACAGCGGCACATTGAACAATAGTGGAGATAAGGAAGATCGATTGCATTGCACTATCTGTGTAATAACACCATGGCACCACACTTCTAGAAACCATGAGAGTAGGGCCACTGACAGTTAGGCGATTTCAGTTCGATTTTAATGTTTGTGGCTAAACATTCATGTTTTAGAAAATGCAAGAGATCAATAGCATATACCTACACAGCATAGGCCCAAATTTGGCTAAAAAAGACCATAAATAAGCCTGCTATATCATAATATGGAGACGGGCAACTGACTTCATGAATACTGTCAATAAGTTCGGCTCTCCAGTCTATTAGGCCTACTAATGATCCACCACATTTATACTACACTGGACGACAAGTCACATTTGCAGATCTGAACAATTATTGGCTACACATGTTGCTGTAGGCTGGGACATGCATGGGCACAAAATAGACCGATAACCTATTTGTTCATTTGATATAGTCCTACATTTATATTGTGGCTAATGGCTATGATCAAACAGCTCCCCAGTTTTTGCTTCCATTAGAGGGCACCGAATCTGGCATTATAGCCTAAAACATTTAGCGGCACCTGCTTGTTTGCTCCAGAGGGGTGTATACCGTCTTGTTCCGTCGTGCTTTTGAAATGATCAACAAAAAACATGGCCTAGGCTACCCAAATATTTTCATTTCTCAGATGGCTACTTTTGTCAATAGATAATCAAAAGCATAAATGGCCGTACGAGTAGGTTATTTATCTGTGATCTGTTTGTCTTATCTAGCCTATTATTTAGGCTATCTATTATAGCCAGCCTAGGCTATTTCAAAGAGAAGCAATTAGGCTATTTGGCTACAAGAGGCTGCTAAAAAGCAAAGAAGTTGCTATAATAATAATAATAATAATAACAATAATAATAATAATAATAGTAATAATAATAATAATAATAATAATAATAATAATAATATAGTCTACATAGTTTATATGCTGTTACAAACCAATAATGATTGGTTATAGCCTAGTAATAATGCTGTTATTATTTGATAATGACGGAAATATTCTCTCCTTTCTTAAAAGTCTTTATGGCATATACAACAAAGTCCAAAGTCCATGAAAGTTTAGCTGATAAGAGGAGCCAATAAAGGCCACAGCGCTGCAGTGTAAACACATGTCTACCCCAGTCAGAGCGGCCTTATTCTCAGGATTTGCATAAAGGCCCCATCAGCCAGCCCACTAATTACCATGTTTTATATCCCCTGCACTCCGAAAGCATCATGGCAAATTAGCTATATCACTCCCCTCAACAGGGAAGTGAATCAGCTCCGAGCAGGTGTCAGGGGTAGGGAATTCATATAAACACGAGAGGGAAAAAGGAGCATTTTATTTTGCGCTGTCTTTCCCCCCTTTTTCTTCCCCTCCCTTTAGTTTCAGTAGGTTAAACATATATTTTTGATGTTTTCTAAAATGGTGTCCAAGCTGACATCCCTGCAACAGGAACTTCTCAGCGCCTTGTTGGATTCCGGAGTTACCAAAGATGTTCTTATCCAAGCACTGGATGATATGGACCCTAGCCCGGCTGGCTTTGGAGTAAAATTGGAGAATTTACAGATGTCTCCGCCAAGTTCTAAAATGAACGGAAATGATTCGGATTCAAAGCCCGTGTTTCACACGCTCACCAACGGGCACAGTAAGGGCAAACTGTCCGGGGACGAGGGCTCTGAGGACGGAGATGATTTTGATACACCCCCGATATTAAAAGAACTTCAGTCGCTCAACACGGAGGAGGCTGCCGAACAGAGAGCAGAGGTTGATCGTATGTTAGCGTAAGTTCATTAGCCTATAGGGCTGACTTTAAAAAATATATATATCTTTTTATTTTTATTAAGTGAACATTTGTGAAATAGTCTAATGGCAATAGGCTATCCACTAACATGAAGCAAATAGTCGATAGCCTAATTTAATATATTGCTGTTGTAGCATATTGCTCTTGAATAGTTTAAAGAAAGTCTGTCACTAGGATTAAAGTTTAGCCTAGGCCGACTAAAGAAGTTTTTTTTCTCTCTAAGAAAAATTATTGCCCGCAAACCTCGCCTCATATTCGCCTCATTCTGTGTTGACGATTTTGAAATAACGCGCCACTGTTTTCACATTCTGGTTACTAATTATCCACATGGAGTATTATTCTTTACCTAGCAAAATATCAACTAAACAAGATCTAGGCTATGTATTATTAACTTACTCCACCTCGGAGAATGATAGTAAATAAGCCTATCAGGCAACAGGCTTTGAAGAGAAAGTGAATCAACGTAAGCGGTTTAAGCTGCAGGATACAAATCAAAATTGTTTCAAAGTTTCAGCAAATACTATTATTATTATTATTATTATTATTATTATTATTATTATTATTACTACTACTACTACTACTGCTATTATTATTATTATTATTATTATTATTAATAATAATAATAATAATAATAATACAATTTTAACTATAACAATTTTGCATGAATAATATGATAGATGAGAATTAGAACTGATAGCCTAATTTATGATAGGCCTAGAGAAACCATAGCCGACTTAGATTTCTCCTAGATTAGTTTTACAATGGATGGACATTAGCAAGTAACAATGGGTGGACATTTGCCCTGATCCATTTATTTTTGATTGTATCCCCTAAAACCATTTAATGTAGTGTGTAATGTTATATTCTACATATAACAGCCAGACCGGAAGTGTATCAAAACTAACCCACGTGTAGTTGAGTTATTATTAATTTTATTCTATAAATCATCAACTGAAAGATACACAGTGGCGTGTGATTAGAGTGAATGGAGATCTGGTTATTCATTGTCAAAAGTTATAAACCAACATCTCCTACTTAACCCACAGACTTAGATGTAGGTCTAGGCATTCTCCAAAACAAACAGACGTGTGTAGATTTGCCATAATTACTGATGTCAATAGGTCTAGGCCTTTTAATCTCTGATTAGGGTAAGTGTCAATCTTAACCCCATCTTTTTTTTTTTTTTACACGTGCGCACTGTTAGGTAATAGGTTTATTGAAAAGAGAATAATCTTAAACGGGATTTTTTTTTCAATTCGACTGCTTTGGCAAAGTGGAAAATCTCTTTTTCATTGAAAGCTATTCTATTTCTTAACTAAATTAATTGCTGTTTTCGAGGCAAATGTTTTACGGGACAGCACATGCATGTGGCCTAGATACATAGGCTATAGACCCCTGGATGAACAACCAAAGAACCCGCATTACGCAAGAAATAGCCTAACACAAGATAGGCCTACACTTTAAGAAATTAGATATAACGTCATCATAATCAACCGATTTTATTTTAGGCCTATTCACATTTTATTAAAATTAGATTGCCTACTTTGTGGCCACATATGGTAAAACTTGATCCAAATTCGATAATGGCAAATGTCCACATGCCAGATAACAAATAATTCCTTAATAATAATAATAATAATAATAATAATAATAATAATAATAATAATAATAACGATAACAACAACAACAACAACAACAACAACAACAACAACAATACTACTACTACTACTACTACTACTACTACTACTACTACTACTACTACTACTACTAATAATAATAATAATAATAATAATAATAAAGCCTTTTAACTTTTGCTGTGAGAAGTGCCTTGCTCTTACTTTTTTCGTTTCTATTTTTTTAATGAATTCTGTTTTCATCATTCAACATACTTTGCCTATAACCTTCATTCCCCATTCCCCTTGGACTTAAATTATATCTGAACGCCCACTAAATGATGTATAATAATTAATTATTGTTATTTTCAGGCTGAATTCATGTTTAGACTACAGATAGCTACATTTAGCGAAGTCAAATTACTCGAATTCAATGGAGTCACTATTGCACCAAGATTTTTAGAGCCTATTGAATACAATGATTAACGGTCGTTTGTCGGGGTAGTCTAGGCTACTAACCCTACTGCTCCTTTAAACTTGAGGCCTTGCAAAGCATACGCGCAGGAGTGTGAAGAAAGAAAATGACCGCGTAGCCTATAGGCATAGACAGAAATATGATTACGGTAAAGTTGCTTGTTTAGGGCACTTCATAAACATATCAATAGATAAATGTAGCCAATTGTGAAATTAATCCTATTTTTCCCTCAATATTTTATCTAAACCCAGTGAGGACCCATGGCGTGCTGCCCGCATGATCAAAGGTTACATGCAGCAACACAACATTCCACAGCGCGAAGTGGTGGATATAACGGGGCTAAATCAGTCTCACCTTTCCCAGCACCTCAACAAAGGCACGCCCATGAAAACGCAGAAGCGCGCGGCACTCTACACCTGGTATGTCAGGAAACAGCGGGAAATTCTCAGACGTAAGTTAATATTTGAGTTTCTCACAGCCGCCGATAGGCCTATAACTTTTTGGCAAGGACATCCATGTGTTACTGTAAGATCGGGCTTCCAACCTTCCATGTATATAGACATATTCTTTTGAATATATCACTTCCTCACCTGCTTGTTAAAATATTCAAATAGGCCTAAACCTAACTTTTTGCTACAATAAACCCATCCAATCCAACTGTCATGAACTCTTGCTTAGGTTGTAGAAGCCCCTTATGAAAAGAGTAAATCTACACAAGGCCGACATGCTTCCCTTTGGTTGTGACTGCAGTTCCTCATACCATGGGCTTATTTCATTAAACTGGGCTGCAATTCAGGGATTTTAAGTTAATTTGATTATTATAATTTATAGCACAAGGTACCATTATCTAAAGTAATGTGAAGTAGTCTGACTTTTCCTTTTTATGTTTTTCAGTGAATATAATTCAAAAGGGATTTCAGTTGTATCAAATGTACCTCTTCTTATTTTTCAGAGTTCAACCAGGCAGTGCAAGGTTCTGGCAGCAATATGACAGACAAAGGCAATCAGGATCAGGTGCTGTTTTTTTTCCCAGAGTTCAACCCACCTGGTCAGGGCATGGGGCAGCCTGGTGACGAGGGGGGCACTGAACCCTCCTGCAAGAAAATGAGACGTAACCGTTTCAAATGGGGACCTGCATCCCAACAAATCCTCTACCAGGCCTACGAAAGACAAAAGAACCCCAGCAAAGAGGAGAGGGAAGCTTTGGTAGAGGAGTGCAACAGGTAAGAGGAAGGAAGCTTACAGACAATTCACTCTCTCTTTAGACGAAGAACCATATGTCAGATCATGTATTTGTAGTTGTAAAGTCAATCAAGTATGAAGTATCAGCCTCTTCTGTCTTAACTATGAATGTAGCCTACACAACACTCCAACTTACCATCTTTAGATAATTTGCTTTGAAAACATGGTTCATCTGAAAACCTAAACTGGATATATGGCTGCTTCGTCTCAAGGATTCAGTGAAGAATCTTGCAATGTCTAAATCTTATTTGATCATATTTACCATGCACTTACTGAACAAGTGTTACGGACTAAATTGTATTGTTCACCCAAACGATATTCAATGCTCTCTTCCTTATCCATGTTAATGTTTTTCTCTCTGTTTCCTGCAGAGCCGAGTGCCTCCAGAGAGGCGTGTCGCCATCTAAGGCTCATGGCCTGGGCTCCAACCTGGTCACTGAGGTGCGAGTCTATAACTGGTTCGCCAACCGACGAAAGGAAGAGGCCTTCAGACAGAAGCTAGCTATGGACGCCTACTCTGCCCCGACTCACAGCATCAACCCTCTGCTGTCACACAGCTCCCCACACCATCCCCAGACCAGCGCATCCCCTCCTAGTAAGATGCCAGGTAGCGTCGCTTCACATGCAGAGGAACACATGATTCACATGATGATTTACTGATTGATTGATTGATTGATTGATTGATTGATTGTTTCTCAATCTCAATTCATTGCATCTAACACATGAGCTTATAAAATGGCATTAATCAAACAATAATCAAAATGATATAATGTTTGTGCTAGCATCCAGGCAACTGCATAGCCTACCCACAAGGGTACACATAGACTTAGACATTCCATATCAAAAATTGCTCTTGTGACATTCAGTGCAATTTAGAGTTTTATAGTTTTTACTCCTAAGCATGCTTTGTATTGTGTTGTGGATACATTCTTTAACATATGGAAACAACAGTTAGCAAAAGCTATTATTTTTGTTCTTCACCAAACGATATTGAAAAGAGAGGCTGTAGCACACAGCTGATGAGATCAGAGGGAGAGGAGAGAGAGAGAGAGAAAGAGAGAGAGAGAGAGGGGGGGGGGGGGGAGGAAGACAGAGAGACAGACAGAGAGTGAGAGAGAGAGAGTGAGAG
>OMKL01046971.1:0-16675 GCA_900302295.1 Parasudis fraserbrunneri
CCAACAACATAGTTTCTGCCGTTGCCGCGGTAACGCGCTTGCACCATTCACTCCCGGAGCGCCGGTCGATGACACATGAGACAAAGGGGCGTCCTCGGACCTGAATGCGCGTCTTAGATGGGTGCTCCTGCCCCAGTGTTTAAGGGAAGCTGCTCACACAGTGGGGAACGGAGCAGTGAACATGTGGGGAACAATCCAAGGCAAATAAAACGGACCCCGAGTTTTACAGCGCATACTCGGCTGACCTGAGCACAGCTCGTAACCCAGACACGCTCAAACAAACAGTCCCCTGAGTAAGACACACAGACTGGGCCGTTTACTAGAGGTGACCAGTTTTTTCCCCCCAGCGTTCACAATTACCATGTCGTTTGTTTTCCATCACATCAGCGTGAATATTCAATGATTTTTGTTCCAAAACCTGATCTCCACCACTTCCAAATAGTGAAAGACACATACTACAATGATTGCTGGTATGGAAATAAAGCCCATTATGAAATGGTATTGGCTAGCGGAAAATCCTGGCTAAAATTATGTTAACCTGTTATTGCTATGGACTTAAACAGTTGGATCAATATCTGTTACTGTAGCTTAAATAACTTAATCCAAATGTTAGAATCCAGAGACCCCAGACGAAGAGGATTTCATGAAGAGACACTTTCTGGAACTGCTCTGTTGACAATAGGAGGCGTACTTTGTGGACTCGTAGAATGTTTATTTGAGCTTTGGCATCTAAATGAGCTTTATTTCATAGGAGTGTCAACGGTTATTAATCAGAAGATGTACCCACATGCCCCGCAACTCTCCCAGGGCACTGTCACATTGTCCGGTGCATTGGTCTTCATCTCTTGTTTTTTGCTTGGGGAGATAATAGAATTTCCCACACAACAGATAGACTGTATTGTATGAACTGGATATCACTGGCCATCACAGAGGATTTCTATGACTAAAAGCCATTCCACAGATGAGACTGCTGTATAGACAATGGAGCCATAAAATGCTGAGTTCTTCTCACACCCAAATGAGGCTTACATATATTCTGGGATTACTAACGGGTCTGAACAAAAATTTAAATATAGGGCGTAAGAGATCACAAAAGTATGTCATGGGCCAAATTTGAGGGTTCTGTCTCTGATCTACAGCTTTAGGAGAGAGTGGTGCATGTTCACAAGTATCAACAGGACCGTCCTGGGGCACAGGAATGACGTAGGTGAATTCTTAAACTGGGTGGTAGGCCTGTTCCTCTCGACCCTTTGAGTGCCCTGCGCTGCTCAGTGGACAGTTTGCTGTATTTACGAGCGTGCTGCAGTGCCAGCTCTGTGATAGTGGTGGCTGGGTTCTCCGCAGCTGCAGGGTTTGATACACACAGCCTGGTCATTGTGCATTCCTCTGACATTTAATCCTGGCCATGGCAGCCATCCTGGCCCATTATCAAGAGACGAAGGGAGGTGGATCATCAGGCACGCCTTTGTGTGTATGTGTGTGTGTGTGTGTGTGAGACAGAGAGAGAGAGTGGGAGAGAGAGAAAGAGTGAGCTAGAGAGAGAAACCATTGATTCATCTCATCCATACCCAAAAGACTGCAGCCAATCCCAGCTGTGGTCCCATGGCAAAATGAGAACATTCAGTGCTCATAACAAGATCAAATTACACAGATTGGATAACATACAACTTACTTTACTGCAAATGACAGCCCCAGTATGTAAATCATGGGCACAACGTGATGTTAAAGTGTCCTGTGAGCATGAGGTTTACAATCAACAGAAATCATCCATCCTGAGACATGCAAAGACACGCGGAAATCTCCATTTATTGTCGTAATTGTTTGGGAGGACCTAAGGGCTGACATGTGAAAGACTGCCCCCCCGTTTCTCATTGCAGTCTGAGTGGTGTCTGAGGCTGCAGCTGCTCTTGGCTACATTGACTTGATGCTGCCCAGTGTGGAATACAGTGAAGAATATTGGAAATGGCTTGAAATTATACTGTGGCCTAAAGTGCCCCGCAAGCATCAACAAGCATGAGGTTGTTGGTTTCTACCTCAGTTCCAATGAAAAAGCTTTTTTGTTTGTGTAGTGTGTTGGAACTAGTGCTTGGAGTAGTATTTGTGCTTGTGTGAGTGTGCAGTGGTCGTGGTAATAATGACTATGTAGTCGTACGTTTGTTCCATATCCTTGATTCTCTGTAACTTGCCTGCAAAAAGACAGCTTGCATGAGGGAGAATACTTACATATGGCAGCTAGACACTTGGCCAAAATGACTGCCTTGCTCAACAGCAGAAACCCCACTGTCTGAATGATTTACTACAGAGAATGATGTACTGCAGATTTACTCCTTACTTCAGATGCATTCTTAAAAGTCTTAGTCATGTGAGGACAAACTGGGATTGGTGAGAGACCTGGCAAAACAATGGAATATCTTTGTTTGAAAAAGTAAATGCAGAATTGAATGATACTTACACAAAACTTTGTTTGAAGGATAGAAATGTTGAAATGATTACTGTTGCTTGCAGATGGCTTCCAAGAGTAATGGAATATTGTGTACAATCAGTTATGATTAATTCTGAACATATTTCATTTATATATATATATATGTGTGTGTGTGTGTGTGTGTGTGTGTGTGTGTGCGTGTGCGTGCGCATATACAGTGAAAACCATAAGTCTTAAGACAGTGAAATATTTTTATTATCTCATGCACCATATATAGGAGAAAGATGATCGATGTGGGCTCTCTCTTGAGCTGATAAATGTCCACAAAACTCCCAATTGCCTCTGCCATGGGAAAACAATGCACTGCACTTTTATTTGCTTTTCAGAGGTAGCTTGGATTGAGAATTCAGATTAGCCTGACATGGTTTGAAAGCTACTGTTAAGGGGATATTTGACTTAAGCAGAACTTGTCAAGTTTCAGCAGTCTTGCCTCTATTTAAGGTTGTCTACAAGTAAGCTAGTGACCACTGCTGTCCCTGTCATCCACTGTCAACACCACCATTCCTCCCAGGTGTCAGGCTCTTTTGAGGAGTTTGAGGACCAAGTCTAAATCTCATACCTCTGAAGTATGCAAACTACCGTATACAGCATTATTATTCTAATAGGTAGGGCTGGGCAATTAATCAAATTTTATTTTCAATTACGATTTTGGCTTCCAAAGATTATGAAAACAAGATAATCAAGATAAAATAGAATTTCTCCTCTCCCTCTGGTGCAGAAATCTGATTTAAGATAAAACAGAAGGGCCCCCAAATAATTTTTTGCCTAGGGGCCCAGAGGTCAAGGGATGGCTCTGGGTCTATCGTTGTATCAAGAGCTCACTTAATCAATTTGAGAATAATTTTTTTTTTCCAATCCCATGGTTTGGCTTTTTGTGATGGGCCACCCATTCCTTTAAATTTGGATTACCGGTACATATTGCAGATTGGAGCGTATGCACCCTTCATAAATGAGGGTCTTTGTATTTACAATGTACCTTTTGTTTGCAGGAGGTCTGTATGGCTTGGAGGCTTCATCCACTGCAAGCATTGGGTTTGGGAACTCATCATCTGGGTGTCCATTCACAAAGTGCTATAAGAAGTAAAAAATGAAGTAACAATATGTTAAAATTATAGCTGGATAACAAGCGACAAACGACAAGCAATGATATATAACCGCATGTTAGGCATTCTAAAGATAGATTACATTCATGTACATTCAAGTAATCAATTTGATTCATAAATTCATGTTATTACTTGATCTGTGGGGAAAAATTGTTAAATGTTGAACTGTCTGCAGTACATTGTGCCTCACTCGTTGGTCAAGCTGCACATTTTCACCTAAAATAATTGTTTATGCGTCTAACCCTTACCTTAACCCTAACCCAAAATCTCCATTGGAACAAAATGTGCTTCTGAGCAATGCACTCGCAGGAACAGGTTTCTGAGCAATACACCGCACTGACAGTCGCCCAGTAACTACGGGTACATCCCCAAACGGCCCGAATCCTCAATCCATCTTTTGACCATGCCCCTTATCCAAGCTGTTGAGGAGTAGTTAGTGTTTTTAGTTACATGAGAATAGAGCCACCATGAGGACAGATGACTCAGATCTTCACAGGTGTCCTTGCTATTGTAAGGCAAACATATGTCCGTTTTGTGGAAATTGGACAGTGAGTTTACAAGTAACAAATCACCTCCTGTTTACCATGCATTTTTTCAAAATTTTATTGGATCTGGCTGTCATGGGTTTGGCCTATCAATTATCAAAATTAATTCAAAATTGCGAAAATTCCAATATGGCTGAGTCAGACTTCATAGGTCCTTTATGGCAAATGTGTTGTCCATGAGTAGACACAATCTCTGGATATCAATTTCATGACTGTATGGCTAACGGATCAAAAGATATATTCATTTGAATATCTGGCCTGATGGTGGCGCAAGAGGTCACCAAAATGAATAGGGTTCTTCCTCTAGGGGCCATGAATATGCACTGCAAATTTTAAAAGATTCAAATGGAAGCTTTTAGAGTTATGTCGTTTTGGCAAAGGATCTGCTGCAGTCGTGGTGAATCCATAATATCCCCATTCGGGGATAAACATAATAAGGAAGAAGCTGTGTTTTCAGGTGGAGTTTTCTGAATTTGCCTCTAATGGTGTGGTAGCTGTGGGAACCTTTGCCTGCATTGTGTAGATATGAGTTCTAGTTTTAATCTCTTTGGAATGTTTTTGTATGTGCCATAAAGTTTTATTGGGGTGGCCCTAGAAAGCCACTAGGCTGAATTGTTACGAGGAATTGCATTGAGTGATCTATGGCTGTATATTCATGTATGGAATATCAGCCATTCTAGGGCTGGGGTGGGGGGTGCTGCTGCAGGTAGCTGGCGCTAGCTAATGTTGGCATAACGCAAATAGCTAACCTAAGTTACCTATGTTTCATTAATGAGTTAAAAGTTTATCAAGTTGACAAACATATTTGAACTTGCATTGCTCATTAAGTAATTGGCGTAAGGCTAACTAACGACCGAATCACCACAACATGAAGAAACATTCACCTTTGAGCAGACGTAAGTATCCCTTGTGACGGTGTTTTCATTCAATTGCTGGTGAGGTCTTCCACATAGTCGTATCCACTCCCGACATTTGTGCAACTTTGATTTGGGTTTAGAGAAAGGATAAAACACAACACCAACTACAGGATCAGGGTATCTGGTGTCGCTGTTACATGTTCCCCAGGCACATGTTTTACCATCTTCTGAGTCCTTAAACTGAGGAATCGCGCTGTTGTCCGAGTTAAGATCTGACCGAGTTCTTGCAAAGTGTTGCGGGACCACTGGGGCCCGTGGTTCCGCCAGTAGCAACAGTAGTAACAATAAGACTTCCGGTCGGCCTTTTTCAAAATAAAAGAACAATTCTGCGCAAGTCTAAAGCACACGTAAGTTATTGAAAAACTTTTTTTTGCACACAAAACAATAAACCAAGCATTTCAGCAAACCAATACAATATAAATGACGTTTTTTATGATAACAGTTATAATTAATTTGATAAAGTTCCTCTCAGTACCTTATGACTACATAGGCTACATAGATTATAGACTGTACAAGTCGCCACACAATGTCACTATGTCACTGTGGGATTCCATTTTTGCCAAAATAGTGTCACATGAGTACTGTCTATGTCGATTGAACATGTGACAAAATATTTGTCTGTCAGTTCAACTTTAAACTTTACTTCTGTCGTCTTGTTGCACTCCCTGTTGTTTAACGGTGTCATTCTGCATGTCATCCTAATGTGTTGTTCTTCCTGTCGTTTGTGTCATTCTGCATGTCGTCCTAATGTGTCATCTGACTGTGTTGTTATGAATGTCTTCCTGATGTGATGTTCTCCCTGTCATTTGACTGCAGCAGAACAACACAGTCAAACAACAGGGAGGGTGACACATCTGATCGACACATCTGATCAACAACAGGATGACATGCAAAATGACACCGTTAAACAACAGGGAGTGCAACAAGACGACAGAAGTATAGTTTAAAGTTGAATTGACAGACAAATGTTTTGTCAGGTGAGCAATCGACATAGACAATCTGATTGTCAAAATAGTTTTGTGTAGTTGTAGTTTTGTAGTTTTGTCGACTGAAGTACAGTTCCAGTGTTGAATAGACATAGACAAATGTTTTGTCACATGTTCAGTCGACATAGACAGTACACATGTGACATAATTTTGGCACAAATGGAACCCCATATGTCACACCACTCAGGAAGACATCCACTTTAACTACATACCACTACTTTTTTCCAAGCAATTGTTTTTTGACATAACAAATCACCCATATTACACCTCCAGTGCCATTTTCAAACTGAAGTGGACACTGCACATGTCCCCTTGCAATGTCTCAACATGAAACCTATGTCTCACCACTCAAGAAAACTTTTAGAATACTGTAATACTCAGGAAGATGACAGTGGGTTGTTAAAGTGGAGGCCCTCTTGAGTATTTTGACATATGATTCATGCTGCCACTAAGCAAGTAGACCTGAAAAGTGTCCAATATAGGCTGAAAATGGCACTTTGAGTTTAGTATGGGTGGCTTTGATGGCCATCAAAAATGTCTACTACACAGCTTTTGCTTAGATGACAGTGTTTTAAATGACAGTGTTTTAATCACTTAAAAGTGATTTTTCTTTTGCATATCAAGTGTAACGATAACGTCAATGCAACTTTAGCAAGGTTTAAAAAGATATAGCATTTATGTTAATGAACTACTAAGAACATATGCAAACTAATTACCAAAAAGTATGCTCTGAATTACTGTATAAGGCCTTTTTTTTTCAAAATGGTAGCTGTAGGGTAAAATGAGCAAAAAGGTCTGGGGTAAGTTGAGCCAGTGGTTCAACCTAGGAAACAAAGAGGTGAAGAGGATCTTTAAATATGAGTTGAAGAGGAAGCTTGCTGGCCATATTAAACTGTTGTAGAAGTGAAATGGCATTTTAACATATTGTTAAAAGTAAACTCCATGAAGTAAAAAAAAAAAAAAAAAAAAAGAAGAAAATAAATAAAATAAAAAATAAAAAGTCCATAAAACTGAGAATATGTTGTTCAATTGTATTTGAAAAAGGAATAGATGCACTTTTATTATGTCCACATTTTTACTTGAAAAACAACAACAATTGGTTAGTGTATCCATGTGTGGCTCAACTTACCCTTTGGCTAGAATCAACTTACCCCTAACCTGGGGCCAGTTGAGCCAGAGGACCACTTTTTTTTAAGAAGTCATATTTTCATAGCCCTTTTGTGCAGATGCATTCTTATCATTTCAATTTGTAGTAAATATCCTGAAATATGGGTAGATGTACTTGTTTTACTTCTGTCTCATTTTTCCTTGCAGAGGTCATTTTATGTCAATATTGACTCATCTTACCCCACTCTCCCCCAGTGTCCAATATAGTCTGAAAATGGCACATTTAGGGCTGTGAGGGCCAGCAAAACAGTGGGTTGTTAAAGTGGAGGTCTTCTCGATATTTTGACATGTTTCATGCTGCCACTAAGCTGTACAGTGCCCAATATATTACATGTACATTATAGCTACTAGACTATCAATGCAGCCTTGTTTTTGTTGTTTATATAATGGTATTATTTACATATCAAATATGAATCTAAGTATTCTATGCAGCCTAGCCTAGCCTACATTTTTTAATATAATGGTATTTTTCAATGTTATTCATGCATCAAATATTAATCTAAATATTACTTTGTTGGTTTTGATTATTAATAGAGAGGAATTGGCCAAAATCAATATGAATTTGATGTTTATCATATGGCACTTTTTTGAAGGCTAAACAGCCAAACAAACATGTAAACAAACATTTTACAGCACAAGAAAACATTAAAAACTAAATGTAGCTGTTATTTAGTGTCTAGTGTTAGTCCTCAGATTAAGACACCTGTCAATCAGTTTGGTAATAACAACAGGCTATTTTAGGCAGACAATAGGCTATTTTCTTTTTTTTGTTTTCTTTTTTTGCTTTGGTTGTGGGGCTACCCTTTTGTTTATATTTGGATTGCAGATTTTGTCTTTGATGGTAAATCCTGTAGTTTTTTCACCCATACTAACTGAAAAAAATACTGCCATTTTGGCATATGGACATTTTAATTAATGCACTTCTAGTAGCCTATATTTGTGGCCTGAGCAACTACAGTGACAAAATTGTGGTCAACATTTTCTGAATTCTCTCTTCCAATAGACTTCTAGAAAGCATTTTGTAGTGAAACCTTCACGTCACACCCTCTGTCATTGTAAAGTATTCCAGCTGTTGATTGTGGTCAGGATAATGACTTTAGAACAGGATGCTTTCCAACACAGTTTTGTGTGAAGCAAGGAGACATTTTGTCACCAACATTGTTCTCCATTTATGTTAATGATTTAGCTCTTCAAATCAAATTTGCTACATTGGGGGTTAAGGTAGCTGATTTGTTTATTGGATTATTATTATATGCGGATGATATAATTTTACTTGTTGAATATGAACAAGATATGCAAAATATGCTGAATATTGTTATTGAATGGTGCTGGGAATGGAGACTTGTGGTAAATCAGGACAAAACACAAATTGTTAATTTTAGGAAACAATTTTTTATAAAGAAGTTTATTTACCATACTTTTAATTTCGGGCCAACAGTATTGTTATATACTATTAAGCTGTATTATATCTTGGCCTGATCTTCGATGAACATCTGACCTTCAAGGAAGGCATATGTGTCAGAGCACTGGGGTGAGTACTGAACAAAGTTAAAGCCTCTGACGAACTAGGATTCCATACTTACACATAGGCTAATTGTACAAATCTTGTGTGTGTCCTGTTTGAGATTATGCTTCTGGTGGCTGGGGTGGCTGGGCCTGTGCAGAGAAATCTTATCTTTTTTTAAGAACAATTTATCATTTATTTTTCAAAATAGAATATGATATGATATTGAGGACATTCAGAGTAACTTATTCCATATATATAAAGAAATACTGTCTGTTGATGTATGGTATAAACCAAAATTAAGAACATGTTGTCTGATTAAGAATAACCATAGCTCAGAACCATATGTTATGCAAAATCTATCCAAAAGTCAATGATCCTTTCACACATAATTACATTCAGATACATTACCATTATCTATAGAAACAGGTAGATTCAATGGTACCCCAGAAGAGGAAAGATTTTGTTATGTGATTTGGGAGACATTGAAAACAAAATCCATTTTATGGTTTAGTTAGTTAGTTAGTTAGTTTATTGTCCCCAAAGGGACATTTGTTTCCACAATACTGTACATACATCATAAGTAGGGCCAACAATACACATATTGCACTTAAGACATACATCATCATACAACAACAATAGCAGACAGTGACAGTACATACACATCAGACCGTGATGGTGTTAGGCACAGGCAATATCCTCAGCGGGACACTCTGTTAAGGGCCGCTATTGCACCTCAGGGTCCTGTACCTGCGCCCAGAGGGCAGAACAGTGAGGTGGCACTTAAGTGGGTGTGTGATGTCCTGTGCTATTGTATTTGTAATGCGTGTGATTGACTGTCCTTTATCAGACATCATTATATCATTGGTCATCAGAGGCTACACAAACTCCATTAGTCAGTCTATTAAACAATCCCATCCAATACTGCTGATCATTACTGTGAAGATCAATAGAGCCCACACTTTTACTTTTTGTAAACAGTGATGATGTTTTGGCTCTGTAAGTCTCTGGGACAGCCTGGATAAAGCAATGCTATCCATGCATTTGGTTACCTTCACCCAGTCAAATTATTTCATCCAGAATGTCCCTAGAGTTTTTCCCATGGAAAGACAGCGGAGTACAATAACTAACCTAGTTGTCTGCAATGGAATACAATGAATACCAATAAATATGTGACTTAATTACCAAAGCTTTTTCGTCTACATACCATACCATTACACTGTCACATTTTGAATTCTTATTTTATTCTAAGGAACCTTTGTTCAGTCAAGATGCCGTTTCAGCATTTGCGGGTTATTATACAAGAAATATGTTACAATACAATTCCTTCATGCATTTGGACTTTTATTTTGAAGTTTGGGAATGAAATTCTACACGAAGTGTACGTCGTTATTGTGGCTAACTTCACGCTGCTTTATGCCATACTACCAGCAGTGACAGCGAATGAGGAAACAAATCGGAGCACAGAATGGCGAAGAAGTGGTTGCCCTTTTCGCTCCTTTTCCTTGGAATTTTCTCGCTATACTCCGCCGCGTCGGCTGATAATAGTGGCGTGAAGAAAATGAAGATGCAGTTTGCCACGGGGCCCCTTCTCAAATTCCAAATTTGGTAAAGTTAAGCAAGATTCCACATTACAACGAGCGCTCGTGCCAAGCTTTGGTTAGCTGACGTTAGCTAACTAGCCAGTTGCTTGTATTCAACCATACCCGTAAAGGCTAGGCCGAACATTTCCGGTGTCTTATAAGTTAAACCGATACACGTTTACTTTACATTGATCTGCTACATAAATCACCCGCAACTAACGTTACGCTGTAAACGCACAATAGGATTACATATAATTTAAAAGTTAGCGTTAGCCTACATCTCTATATGTACGAGGTTGAAACATGTCCTGTTTTCGCTGTGAAATAGGCTAGCCAAATCCAATAATTTACGTTAACGTAACGTCTCACGTGAGTATTACACCGGTTGCATTACCGTGTAACGTTAGATCAATTTTCTGAAGAATGGGATTCATGTTTGTCGCGATTTGATATCCCTTTGCGGTCAAGCTGTTTCCACACTGCCTCTACAGGTTCAGATGTCAATATATAGCATTTATTCAACTAAACAAAACAACAAAATAAAATGGAAAATATCCCTTTCTTTCGAGACATTCCAAGTCCGACTCATCAGGCTTAACCCGGCCTAATATGCCCACATTATTCAGTATCGAGCATCAGATTAGATAAGCACGTGGTAGACAATCATTTCAGAGTAGGGGGGAAACAATTAATTTATGTTCGCTGTATGCTAAAAGGTGAAGTGCCACACCAACACCCCACAAAAACCTTACAGTAGGAGGGAAAGTCACAACAGAAGATCTAGAGATAATTGTCGACCTCGTAGAAGTTGACTGTCTGCCAATATTTGTGCTAGTTTGTGACCACAAGGCTATCCAACCTCACATCCCAGATTACTGTGTTTTTGTGTCTGTTCTTGTTCCTGTCTGTTCCTTGACTATTTCTTCTGTCTCTCTGTCCCTCTGTCTCATCACTCAGTATTTCCTGAGGGTACAAGCGGGTGTTTGAGGAGTACACGCAGGCCTTGTACCAGCGGTACCCAGACATCCGCATTGAGGGGGAGAACTACCTCCCTCTACCTGTTTACCGGTAAGTAAGAAAGAGACTGGCTACATTTACATGCTCACTGCAACTGTATTATAACTGACCCACCTGAAGTACACTGAAAGTCACATCGGATTAACTATTTGCAGGGGGAAATTGTGTTTTAGAAAATCATTAAAAATACTGGTGTTTGTCACAAGAGCACATTGGAGGGAAGTAATGCAATCAGGAGTTTACCTAATGTTCTTTGAACAGATTATTCAGAGGGACAACCAGTTGCTATAACTGTGTTGAAATTGCAGTCTGGTTGGGTCTAGTAAAGCCACTGTAGTCCAGTTAAGGTGTTTATAGAAGATCCTTTCATCAACAATAAATAGCCTTTAATGTAATGTTGTCACAAGCTTCATGAAGGCTAAATGTTGGTACTTCTTGAATTTCGTTCAAACTCATATTTCATCCTTTCTCTGTCCTTAATAGTAAACATTTCTGTACACTAATCATAAGCTTTGGATTAATCCATTTAAGAAGAAGCACACTTCTACGATATGGTAGTGGAGTTGGTTGTTACTAGAGTGTAGGCTAAGTGGTTTCCTGGATAAATACTATGCCAAGTCCGATTATAGGCTGCATTTACAATAAAAAGCTTTGAGTATGGGTGCTTTTAAATCAAGAGGAATGGAAAGTATTTTCAATGGCTTGAACTGAGCTGAAAGCAAACCCTGCTACCACATGGCAGCACTTCCTGGTATTTTGCATAGGATTTGACTCTCATAGCCTAGGTTATGCTGTGTGCTTGAAGGGTGAATTAACCAGCTGACTGAGTTCTGTTTCACGTTGTATTGCAATCCCAAGGGCTGTAGTTAAAGGTGTCATTATAATAGTGTCATTGTGACTCTCAGGTCCTCATCAGGTTACCTCTTAATAAATACACCAGGGACTATTGCATGATGGAGACTGTATTGCACCTTTTGCTCCCTGTTCTCCAGCCTTTTCCCTTAAGTATGGGTCTGACCATGTATCTATCTGTCTATTCATTTGAATGAATAGAACTATTCAGAGCATGGGTTTTTAAACACTTATCCCTGTGCTTTTAAATCTGAGGGATAGTAAACAGAAATGTACATTTCTTGTCATGGCATATTGGATGCGGTGTATTTCTTCCACTTGTTGATGATTAGCTTTTCAACACAGTTCCGGCCATGTCATACCAGACGTGGGGAAAGCCTAGCCTCAGCAACGCTTTTGAGCGCTTCATATAAGCGCCCATATTAATCAATATCCCTATTCAGATCAGCCGCAGTTGTGAAGCAGTTGTGCAGTGCTCTTGCGCATGTGAAGCATTTTGCCTGGCTCACACAAGCAGTTCTGTTGTGGATTTGCCATTGAAAGTAGGCTACATGTAAATAGGCTATTTGTTAAATAAAAACGAGTTATTCTGTGATAAATAGTTTAGAATTGTTTTCGAAATATGCAATGTCTATTTCATTAGTCAGAAGTTATAAATATTTTCATGGCTTTTTCATTTATCAACAGTCTGAACATGGTCATCATAGAAATTGTTCAAACCATGTTAGGCTATACCAATCTGTAGGCTTATATAAAATGTGGTCTATTATATTAGCCTATGTTTACTAACTGCACATCTGTGTTTCAAACCTAGCGCTGCAACAGGCTATCAACTCACCCTTCCCACAAAACAAAAAACTTGGTCAACAACTTTAAACTCATGGAAGTTAGAAGTTGAAGGTGGATGATGTCAGATTTATTGTGGAGGTGGAAAAATATAGAGAAATATAGCTCCCTCGCTAAAAAGACAATGTCTCCATGGAAATCTATAGCTATAGCATAGGCTATTGAATCACAATGCTGCATGGATGTGTTTTCCTGCTCTGTGTTTGCGGATGTGTGCACCGCAAAGTTGGACCTAATGTGAACACAAGGTCTGCTTGAGCATCCGCACTGGACTGCTTTTGGTCTGAAACTGGCCTTAGTCTCCACCTTTTTAAAGTAAGGCTCAATTGTTGCATGTTGCTGTTTTGTGTTTTGGAGTCCAGATATGGTATTTGAAGTCATTGTCTTGTTTTTATGCCTGCAGACACATTGCTTCCTTCCTGTCTATGTTCAAGCTGATGGTGATTGGGCTGATCATCATCGGCAAGGACCCGTTCGCCCTCTTTGGTATGCAAGCCCCCGGCGTCTGGATCTGGGGCCAGGAGAATAAGGTGAGGGCATGCTCGGAGAACCAATTGACAACACTACTTTGATCATAGGCCTAAGATGTAGCATAGTCTCTAGGAATGACTGCACGTGATGGTAACATTAGACTGCTGTAATGAGCTCGAGAGGCGGCAGGCGAAGAACGACAAAGATTTGCAACACATGATGCTTCAGTCACGTTGCAAGCTTGCTTGTGCAGTTAACGTGCACCAGTGCAAAATTCCATGAGATCGAGCATCGCTTGTCACTTCGCAGGCAGAGAACTCACAAATGTTCATCTTGTCGCCCTCTTTTCATTGAAAATGAATGGCACACTTGCAATGTTGTCTACCGTCTGTCAAGCCCACAACACTTGCAGGGTGGTGATGGGAGCGGGGTAAACATTCTAAGAATTCTGTCTGATGTGACCTAGCACTTGTTTGGCATGTGATCACAGTGGTAGTAGTTAACTTTAGTTAGTTAAAATAGTAAAGACCTAAATTCATTAGTTAAACATAGTTCATATCAAACACAAATGCTCTATCAGTACAAAATTGATTGAGTAAAGTTGTTTTTCGTACAATATGGTAAGATGAGTGTAGCTTTTGCCTTTATTACAAGTGCAGACATATATACCTGACCATTCTGATGACGGGGTTTAAGAGTAATATGTTGTTTATGTGTGGGTATTTCTTGTTTGGCTCACAGTTCTTATCTCCAAGGTTACAGGTTTTGATAGTGTAAAAGCCTTGGGCACAGAGGGTCAAGGGCATGTTGCTCAGTTACCACAAAGATTAACTATTGTCTGTCAAAAACGGCAAACACATGACTTGGCTACGATATTCATATCCGGAAAGTAGAGCAGGCTAAGGACAGCTGAGAGGATTTTGATAGTCAGATGATCAATAGAAAACCACACGATAACATGGTGTAGGCATTCATTTTTGTATATTTCTATTCGTCTTAGTCAATCCATCCTTGTCTCTGCATAACTAAACGCTTAGTCTGTCAGACCAACAGTCCTCTAGTGTACCTGCTGTGTGTCTAAGCAGACCTAACACCATAGTGTCACATTCCTCACCTGAGATTCCTTATTGCTGTAATATTTTTGTACTTTCTTCTGCCTCTCTTGTTAGATTGGAGTTTTGAATCTGCATACCTCACTGAGCACATTGAAGCACCATTATAAACTGAATTGAATTAAGCAAATCCATGTTTTGTGTAAAGTTCTAATCTGTCATCCTGTCCGTCAGATATATGCCTGCATGATGGTGTTCTTCTTCAGCAACATGATTGAAAACCAGCTGATGTCAACAGGAGCTTTTGAAATCACATTAAATGGTGAGACTTCACTTTTTCATGATACTCCCATTACATTTTATGCTCTCCCTACCAATATAGTGCATTGCCACAACCCCTATCCTCATCATCACCGGTCGTTTAAGATGGTTGTGTGGCAACATAATCTATTACTATGTGTTTACTTAACAGGATTTTTCCTGGCTCAAAATCTGGCAGAGGTGGTACCTCAGTATAAGCACCACTTGTGTGCATACCCTCTTCTGGCCCTTGCTCAAACCAGTTGTTGTAGTCAGTAAATTGCTAACTTGATAAAACAGCAGAATTAAAGGTCGTCAAAATTCTCTTCAATTCAATAAACACTTTCATACAAATATCCATGAAAACAAAGATTAGACCTACATATTAATAAATCATAGGAAATAGCCTGAATAAAATAGGGCCAACTTTTAACCAACATCATGATTTGTAGTTTTTAGCTTACATTCCAGGGACACTTACATAGAACTCTTGGGTATATGCCTACAGTATTTTGTGCAGAAACACCCTCCCTAACCTTATTTACATAGCAGTGGAAAGACTCTCTCTCTACTCCACATATGTACCTCTCTCTCAGACCTGATGTCTTCTTTGGTTTAACAACCATTTATGATGATCTAATATGTTAGACCATACATCAGACCGGCGCATCTGGATACTTTGGCTTTTCTCACAGCCGCGCCGTTTCCTATAGATCATTATTGTATTTGACCTTTATAAAAACTGGTAGCAGAACAATTACGTTGTTTGAAATGTTTGTTTTGTTTGGGCATCAAGTTATGTCAAGCCATTACCTTCCAACACTGGCCGCCATTGAGCTTTTGTGCTATTGTGAAAAGTTACGTTAAATCCATTTTCAGTCTTCCCTATGGTATTTCCCCATTCAGCTTCAGGATATTTCCCCATTTCCATACCTGGACTTTTAATATTACGCTTATGAATCTCCGGGTGACCTAAAGCTAAGAGGTAATGACTATCTCTGGGACTTGATAGTCTTTGGCATGACTTATATCTGTTTGTTTGGTCCTTAAGTTGTAGTTTGTGAGCAGACGCCACCTAACCCCGTTTACCCTGTTTTGATCAGGTCTTGCTCATAAAAGAGATCCTTGATCTCAAGCATTTTACCTGGTTAAATAAAGGTCAAATAAAATAAAATACTCCCCATGTTGTTTCCCCCAAAAAAGAGGCGTGGCGATCACAGATAAGTGTGGATGACGTGACGCAGGTCTGATGAATAACATTGTTTACTAATGTAGCACATTCTCTCCTTCTCACCTGTCCTGCTGCCACATTAGCAATTCGTGTTAATGTTAGTTCGTGTGTTGATGTTATGGTTGTTATGGTTCCTCTCGTGAAATGCGCACATTGCACTTTCAGGCATTAGCATGCCTCCGGAACCCCAAATCAAGGCTACTGGGTCAGATTCAGGGATAATATCTCCGTGGCAATAATCTGATAGTGAAGCTTCTTTTAGTTAGTTCCAGTCTTTAACCAGAGTACAAGTAACTCCCATCTATTGCTCTCCGTACCGATCGTGTCTTTAATCTTTCTAGTCCACTCGTTTTCTTTTCATTGTTGCAGCATATCTTGATTATTTAATGTATAACAGCAGGATAATTTAAAAAGCCTAGTCTGATTATTTAATGTATAACAGCAGGATCATTTTAAAAGCCTAGTCTGATTATTTTAAAGTATAAGATGGGGATAATTGTAGCTTTGGCTCCTTGTCAGCATCAGATCACACTTGTCTAAACTGTTGCTGCGACTTTTATATGCTTACTCCCTTTCTCTGTTTCATCTGTTGCGTTTGCAGAAGACAGTATCTCCATTA